>JAFVLL020012405.1:57463-99898 GCA_021397915.2 Tor tambroides | reverse complement strand
AGGTGTTCTCTTCTATATTGTGGTGTACATTTAAGTGTAACAAATTATTAAAAAAAAAAAAAATAAAAAAAAAATAAAAGGACGGCAGGGATTGGCTCTACACATCAGTTGTTGTGAAACATGCACAGATAAAATTGTTCACAACAAGATCTATAACATGCATCTAGAACTTTATGCAAGACTTTATGCAACATTTTACACTTATAATTTAGTCAATATTTTAGGATTATTGCCTGATACATGATAGATTCAGATTCAATTTATCAAATGCCTGCCTCCTCATATTCAGTTTCCACAGAAATTTTAGTAAGTATTATGTAAAATAAATGTTAATGTCTCATTTGATATTAACTGCATGTTTTATTTTACATAAGGAAATTATTTTGGCCTACTTGATCTCTAGATATCAGTATGAAAAATACATATTGGTTAGGTTGACCAATATGTATACTGTGCAATTACTAACTGTTTGGGTTTAAAGGGATAAAGTATGAACGGTGGGTATGTTTACATGGACTAATTTTCCAATTTCAGATTTTTAATGTTCTGTTTATATGAATTCTTAAGCATAATCTGATTCACTTATTTGTTTGCACATCTTGTCAATTGTAAAATGTACGTTAACGTACGCATCAAAGCACTGGGCATGGTATCGCAAGGTATTTTTGAATCCAACTGAGAAAAGCCAGATTCAAACATTTCCTTGCTTCATTTTTTCCTATCAATCAGATTATTTCAGGTTTACACCACTCCTTCCAATCCGATAGAAACGTCATTCGGATTGAGCTCAGTCAAGCTCTTTTCAATCTGACTGAGCCATCAATTCATTTACTAACAGGTTATTTAGTTGCACTGAAACGTAGCTTGTGTGAAACATTAAATGTTAATAAGTGTTAATCCAGGGTTCAGATAACTCAGACTTGAGCAATTATAAAGTGTCAAAAGCCTAGCAGATAGTTAGCAATATTTAAGAGCCAATTAAAATAAACAGATGGTATATTTGCGAAAAATAATCAATAAAATCCCACTAACCCAGATTTCTCGGGGGAAAGACTGCCGGACGTCAGGACTCTCTCAAACAGGACTCTGGTGTTGTTGTCCTCTGTGATGGAGGGAAGGGCAAACAGCTCAATAATTCATTGTCATTTTTGAAAACTCATTCCTGGCCAGGCTTTTTACTTCTTTTTTTTTTTTTTGTAATAGCTTAGCGACAAGATAAACACGACCGATGTTTACTGCATGGCAAACACAGTCTCCTAGCTATCTGCTTTATAAAGGAGATGGATGGTTTGTTTGGTCTGATAAGCGCTCCTGTGTCAGATATCATCATCTGCGCGTGTAAATAAACAGCCATCTCGAGGGCATGTCAATGATACACAATCTCTCAGTGCTTGGGCTGAAATGGTTTTTCTCCAGCGCTTCACCCAATGTGATACAGGCTGGATGAAATGTGACAGGGCAGTACAGGTGTAATAAATATCACTGATTGTTTGGCAGCAGATTAAAAGGACATGAATTGGAAGGAATCGCGTTCTTACCGTTTAAGTGAGAGAGGTAATCGATGTAAGCCAAAATGTATTCAGGAATGTCACCATATTTCTTCAGTCCAAGCTCAAATATCTTAAAGGCCACAGATTTGTCCTGTCGGCAAAGGAAAAGTCATTCAGATAATCCATTTTGTGTCTGGATATACATTTATTTAAAATGCATAAACGGAATAAAACGTCCTTTAGATATCTGAGGGGCATAAAGTAAAACATGTCAAGGTGGTGTAATAATTGTGAAGGTCACATTATGAAAAAAAATTTATCATGGTTTCCATAAAAATATCAACCAGCAAAACTGTTTTTAAAGGGGTCATATGATGCGATTTCAAGTTTTCCTTTCTCTTTGGAGTGTTATAAGCTGTTTGTGCATAGATAAGATCCCTGAAGTTGCAAACTCTAAAGTCTCAAAACCAAAGAGATATTCTTTATAAAAGTTAAGACTCTGCCACGCCCCACTAAAACGGCTCATTTAAACACACCCCCATGTCTACGTCACGATGTGGGAAGATTTGCAAAACACCGCCCAAATGTACACACAAAGAAAGAAGGCGGAACTATTATTCTCGCTGTAGTGTTGTTGCTGTCACCGGCGCCATGTCCTGGAGACGCTCTGTTTCGTTGTGAAAGCGAAAACACTTTGTTTGGGCTTCCAAAAGGAGGACACAACTAGAAATCAGTGGTTAAGTTGTATTTACAACACTGTTCCAGAACAGTACAACCCAAATATTCGAGTGTGTGCAGCGCATTTTACGGAGGACTATTTCCTGAACCTGGAAGAGTAGCCTACAATGCTGGCTCGCACAAAGGCTGTTTCTATAAAGTGGGGCAATTCCAACTTTGCAAGGACAGTCTGGCGCTTCTGACTCACAGCCTGTAAGTATGTTTTCTTATTTAAAGAATTTGCCACTGACCATTCAAACGTGAGTTTTGAGCAATGTAGAGTAGTGCTTGTTGTTTGTCGTTTCTCTGATCACAAATGCAGACATGGTAATGATTACACGGCGCGATGCAACGTGATGTGTAAAAAGACAGTGTAAGTCATTACAATCAGTAATGATGTCCCCACTGAATGCAACAAATGCCTCGTTTATAATGGGTTTTATTGGTTTTGTGTTGTTGTGCTGGGACACGGCATCACAATACGGTGAGGGGCGTAACATTTCCGTCTCACGCTTGAGGTATTCGGCCAATCACAACGCAATGGATAGCTGGCCAATCAGAGCAGGCCTCGCTACTCAGAACGATGAGCTTTGTAAAAATCGATGCGTTCAGAAAGGCGGAGCATAGAGGAGCAACAATAATGTACAGTATGTGGAAAATAATGTGTTGTTTGAACCTTAAACCGCATAAACACATTGCATTACACCAAATACACAAAATAATGTTCTTTTTAGCAACGTCATATGACCCCTTTAACATGGATAATAATCAGAAATGTTTTTGAGCAGCAAATCAGCATGAGATGATTTCTAAAGGATCATGTGACTCTGTAGACTGGAGTAATGATACTGAAAATCCAGCTTTGATCACAGGAATAAATTACATTTTAAAACACATTCAAATAAAAAAACATTTATTTTAAATTGTAATGATATTTCACAAAATTACAGTTTTTACTGGATTTTAATTAAATGCATAAGACACTTCATTTTTAAAACATTTGAAATGGTAGTGTCTATATAAGAGACATGTGGTGATGAAGTTACCTTGCTGCAGTAGTACTCCATGAGAGCAGCAGTTACATACACATGATGCCGCGTGCGAGGATCCTCTCTGGCCTTCTTAAAGATGGAGCGGCCAGACTTGATGCCTTCAGCTCTTCTGGCAAATTTCATGTACTGGATATAGACCTGAACAATTCAAGAGCATCAAAGGTCAGTCTCTCTTTATTCACAGTGAAAACAACGAATTTCCCAGACATTTCTGGTCAACTGTGAGTACTGGAGAGGAACTGATTCAAAATAATTTCTTGAATCACAGAAATCAGACACACTAGCAGAGCAGCAATTTTATTATTATTATTTGTCCATCGCAGGCATTTGTCTCCAAAGAGAGCTGAACTCACCAATGTAGGGTCAATATCTTCTATGGCCAGGAGGCGGTTGTATATACTATGAACTTTCTCATGCTTCATGCGACTCTGCGAAACACAGGTTAAAAATATAAATAGACAAAGGTCGAATTGTCAGATTACAGGGGACAGGACTTTTTTGCTCTTATAAAATAAGTTTAATTGTTTAAGCTCCCTCCTCAATAATGAAAGCTAAGCGGGGCAAAAAAAAAAAAAAAAAAAAAAAACCACCCATCAAAAATAATCATGACATAAAAACCAGGGGCCCATTCTTCGTATGTCGCTAACTCAGTTAGCTGGATTTGATTGTTGACGATTTACCTTGATCTTGGATTGGTTGGTTCTTCAAACTCATCCCGGAGTTGCTGTCATAGCAACAGGTCCGTAAGCTTAAACTCGGGAGCAGGCTCATTTCATGTAAACAGGATTAGATCGCATCTTTGCAAGCAGAACTGATACTTAAAATCTGTCCCAGTCACCGCTACTTTATTACAAGAGTACCCTACTGATACACGGACAATAATTTACAATAATAATAATAATTTAAAAATTAATACAAAAAAATATTATAATGATGTGTAGTCATCTATAATACTATAGACACAGCTCGTTTACTCGTGGAACCATTTATTTGTGATGAAATAATTACTTTATAATTGTATTGGAGTCTCACATACATGCTATACAGTTAATCTGAGTCGTGCATTAATTTGAGTGGTGATAGATATTATGGGAATGGCTTGATGGAGCGCAGGAGATGCAGATAACATGATTTCTAAAAAACTTCAATGGCGTACGTAACAAATCTGCTTCAAAGATAAAATTAAATGAATTGCTAATTCCAAAATTAAAATAAAAATGTAAAGCCTGTACAAATACTGGAAAAAAATTTAAATAAAGTAAAAAGAGCACATTTCATTTATCTAGCACATTTATGTAGTTTTGTTTGCTTGGCTGTTTCCAGAAATTTGTCAAGTTTTTCGTCAGGTGTCTTTTTTAATTATATGATGTCATTTCTTTGCTGATCGTGGTTTCGAGTATCGATACATCTGCCCTTTTTGGGGAACACGAGAACACGCACTAATCTTACACAACTTAATCCAGATATTTTAATCAAATCCGCAAATTCGTTTGAAGAACCAAATTAGCCAGAGATCAGTTATCACGATTAGAAGTTCTGGTATCTTTCAAATCATCTCAGATGTATTAAGTGAGGTACGAAGAACGGACCCCAGGGTTGTTATAGTTAACTAAAAATAAAACTATACAAAAACATTTTCGTTTTTTCAAATATTTTAAAAATATTTTTATTTCAGCTAGTAGTCAAAAAAGAAAAATGAATAAAAACTACATATATATATAACTAAACATAAAAATGTCAAATATACAATAAAATTACTAAAAACAAAATTAAAAGAAAACAGTAAATATAAAATTGTAAATATTAATGAATACTATAATTGTATTTCAGCGATACTAAAGTAACACTGCACTCTTAAAAAAAAAAAAAATGGTGCTATATAGCACTAAAAGTGGTTCTTGGCTCGTAATCATTGAGGAACCACTTTTGGTGCTGTTTAGCACCATATCTTTAAAGGCGCTATACAGCACCTTTGTCAAATGTTGCTATGTAGAACCATAAGAGGTGCCATATTACATTGTATTTCTTCAACAAAAATGGTGCTAAACAGCACCAACAGTGGTTCTTTGGTTTGTAAAGAACCTTTAAAGGGGCTTAACAGGTTCTGTATATGGTAGCGGTGCTATATAGCACCTTAATCACCCCAAAGAACCACTGAAGAACTGCTGAAGAACCACTGAAGCACCAAGATTTGGTGCTATACCAAAAGTGGTTCCCCCATGATTACAAGCCAAAGAACCACTTTTAGTGCTATATAGCACCTTTTTTTTTTTTAGTCTGCATAGATTAACATCCACATATTCAGTACTAAGAAACTTGCCCATCATGCATGACAGAGTGAACTATTCTTACAAGCGCAATTAAAAAAGAGGTCATTTACATTTAGAAGTCTTAGAGTAGCAAAACAGCCTATTTAATTGTAAAGGTAAGACAATAGAATATAAGTGGAAAATAGTGATAAAACTAAACTCTGACTCTTTTTGGTGCAAGAGACTTTGACTAACATAAGCAGACTTCATGGAAGACCTTAAAATGCAGCAACAGTGTAGAATAGGCCCTTTTATAGGTAATAACAGTTCAGGTCATCCAAAGATCTTACCTCTTCATAATCTGCAAAAGAGAAATACAGCAGCATGTTCTTCTTAAGTAGAGTTCCTATGGCACGCTCGTAGATGTTAGCTGCCTCATCACTGAACAGCTTGGCATTGTTCATGTCCTGAATGAGGAGATCATGAGTGCAATAAGGTCAACATGCAACACAACACCTAAGCAACTAAATGCAACCAAAGAGAAACAATTTTGTAACCAGCGCTAAAACGGTGTTTATATAAAATGATTTGCAAACCAACCCCTTTTTCTGCCAGTAGTTTGCTGGACTGTTCCAGGTACTGGGCAGCTTCATACCAGACGTCCGGGTGGTGGCCGAGCACCAGAAGGCACTGCTCATAGGCGAACATCACTGCAAGTGACAAATAAAATAATTAGGCACAGAAAATGGCCTGATTTAACAACAAACATCACTTTAAAATCCTCTCCATCCATCAGCCTGAGACTAAACTCTACCAGAGAAGATTTTGCAATGCACTTCAGTACATTTATGTTTATATTGTTGCAAAATGTAAACTTGCTCTGCATTTAAAAATAAGTATGTTATACTTGCATAGGCCAATATATAACACAGCAAAACTCAAATGCATGTTTGCAAAATGTAAACTACATTAACGTCCAGCTCTAATCTGTTAAATTCTAATATACGGCATGAAGATATTAAGACGATATAAACATTAACGTCATGATTTTCTGGAAAGCTGCTCTAAAATGATGGGTGTTGTAAAATAAACAAGATGCTCTAAAACAGCAGATAATCGATTGGCAAAACCTGCAGCTCATAATTTATGAGTCTTCCTGTAAGTCACCTCTCTTGGTGATGAGGGTCTGATCTTCGGTACGCAGTGGGTTGCTCTTTTCCCATTGGATGTATTTCTTCCACATCTCCACTTGCTGGGCCTCCTGTGGGGAGTTCTGGGGCGGCACTGAGGGGGCATTCCGGTCCAAACCCTTCATCACTGTCTCATACTCCTGAACGGGATTACAATAACACCATCAGCATAGAGAAATAATAACAGAGGAACATGACGAGAAGAAAGAGATGCAGATGCGACTGTGAGAGATTTCTACAAATAGTACTTTATTTTTGAGCTTTTTTGCACATATTAAAAAAAAAAAAAAACCCTGTTGCTGTATCCCATCATATACTTTCACCCGTGCAGAACTCACCTTGGCGACTCTCCTGGCGTTCATGTAGTCTCTGCTCCGGTCTTCAATCATCTTTTTGGCCAAGTGCACGTTTATGCCCTTTATAATGGAACAAAAGCTATTTATGATAAACTAAGGACAGTACGTGCACATTACAACCAAATTAACAATAGAAAGCTGAAGATGCCTTTCTCCTGACAAATCTGAATTCTTGCTGAGTGTCCTGAACCAAAATAACACACCCATTAATTCTCACTGTACTCACCTCTTCATATTTGCTGTAGTCCCTCCAGAGCTGCTCAATGTTAATCATGGGGTTGACGCAGCCTCTCTGATAAACGCGTCTGACGGCTGTGATGCGCTGGTTCTCAGCGTATGACCCCACAGCCTCTCTAGAGATGCATACAGAGAGCCCTTCAAATGCCTTATCAACTTCTTTAATGACCGTGAAATGAGTTTTGAAAATATAAATGGTGCACTTACACTCCTTTGAGGAAATTGATGTAATCCACCCAAATCTAACAGAAGGAGAAGAGTTTTGAGTTAATGTACACGATGCTATAGAATAAGTTAGGGTAGAACGAACTGTCAAAACACTCACCTGATAGGACATAATCTCCATCCCAATCTTATCCAAGGCAAAATCATAAGCCTGTGCCATCTTTTCTCTGCCAAAGAACAGCACATTTAAGTATATAAAGCCACTTTTTAAGTATGTGCAACAAGAAAACACAACTAACAATGCACAAGAGAGTGACCAAGTGATGTCTGTTTTAAGTAGTGATAAAACCATCAACCAATAATGTGCAACTTTCTGTTTTTAAAACAGCATTTGAAGTAAATCAGCATATGAAGTGGATCGAAGAAGTTCAAAGTTGTCCAAAGACAAGAAGAAAGGTTTTGATCCACTTCAAATGTTGACTAGTGTATATTATCAGCATAACAGTGAGAATTAATTTGGTTATTAATAACTGTCCCTCTTTTACTTTAATGACAAAACGTGATATTCATGTTATCCAGCATTATTTGAGGAAGTTTCAAAGAGCATCTTGTGTTTCCATGGAAACTAGAAAACCAGACATGATAGTTTGCATAGTCATTTCCAAAAATTGACCTATTTGATAAGCAAACTAATTATAATGCAGAATCAGAATTTTTTCCTATTCATTCATCATCATCTGTTTTAAGCATTAAAGTAAGTTCTTTCTAGATTTTGAATCCCAGATTGAATTGTGTTCTCAGAGCTTTTTGACCCCTCTGTATATTACTGTATTATCAAATCACCTTCTTCTCTAGATAAAGTCACTTGATCACTACTTCAAAGCCATATAAACACAACTGTATCACATACTTATAGCTGGGCAGTTTCCCTTTGGTTTCCCGTACATATGAGAGGTAACACTTCCACAGGTCAATGTGCAGAACCTTCATTAAGCACCTCTGAAATAACTGAGCAAGAGATTGAACAGTGAACAAACCCGTCTGACACACAAGACAAAACAAGGCACATAAAACTACAGTACTGACTCATGCACACACACTTTAATTACGGCAATCCTTTAACAAAATATTACTGTGATAGCACCATCATACAGACTTAGGATTGCATAATCATGATACAGAGAAATACAAACACAGAGTCAACAAATTCTAGATTATGCTCCAAAATTATGTAAAAATATACTTAAATTATAATTATGCCGCTTACATTGATCATTAGATGGTACTTCAATATAATCCTAGATGATTAACATTTATAAATCATGGCATTTGCATGGTAATCCAAAGTAATGCAAAGAATACCATGTCCTAAAAACCACAGTAGCACTATGGTACTTGGTGTGGCAGTTTTCAGAAACAAAAGGGTCATGTGAGGTATGTGACTCAAAATTGACCCAGTATGACTGATGTTTTGTTGCTAAAATGCATTAAGAGTGAATTGCTCAATGAACTGGGATAAAAAAAAATTTTTTAAAAAGACAATATCCAACAAAGAATCAAATCTGTAATCTGCTTTTCCTCATTTTATAATATCTGATTGCTGGATTTAGAAGAGCAAACAGGATATATTTCTAGTCAAGCAGGGTGTATTTTACTCGATTACAACATCTTGATGTTTACTCTGCCTGAGCTTTTGAGGGCCTAAAGTGGTGACCTAGATAAAGCTCAGCTTTTATGGTCTCACACCTGTGAATTTGTCTGTCACAACAATCAGAGTAATATCACACGATCAATAAATTCAACATGTGGCTTCCATGCGATAACAAACGCTTACCTTTTCAACCTTGTCATAGTTTTTAGCCTTGATCTGTGGACACATTTGAAAACCAATATTATTAAAAAGTGATGGTCTGCAGCAAGACTGATTTGCTCCACACACATGCACACACAAACCCTTTAACGTCAACAATGTGACATTCACACAACTCTGCATAATATTGTGTCCGTTAACTCCGTTTATTAAAAGCATGTGATGCTGCATATAGTCACAAGATTCACTAGAGCTGGAGTTTGAAGAATTACTCATTTTATGTGTGTGTACACAGGCCACAAAGCTACCAATGTTGAGATGGGTATTGGGCATTATGTGTTAGTAAAAATATACATTTTTGGAGTGCATAGTCCTGAAAAAGCATCGACCCTATGAGCTGCATCTGAAGCTTTTACAAAGCTATTATTTTTCGCTCAGTAAGTAAAACAAGTACTATAGAGTTGGGAATGTGTCGTATGAAATATCATGCTCAAATGACGACGATAACTTACAATACAGGTTTACTCAAGTTTATTTCTCTTATTCAAAATCCTCCAAGCCAAAAAATATTATCACAGTGGTTACAAATCAACATTTTTGTAGTTACATTTAAACCTCAAATAAATACTTTGCTTTGAATATGAGCCAACAATAAACAGGAAAAACGCTGCAATACTGTGTATTTAAAAAAAAAAAAAAAAAAAAAAAAAAAAAAAAAAAAAAAACACCAAGAAAACAATTTCTTATATCATTTCTCACACTACATCATACACAGAAATAAAACTTCAAGGCTCAACAATAAGGATTTATCTCTGCTGACATGACACAAATATAATAACTTTTTATACATGTCAGAACAAATATAATTTTTCATTAAACTCTAATTTCGCCCAAAGCTACTAGCCTATAATGTAAGTGCAATGGCAGTTTTAAAATGAAGCTGTTGGGATGAGATTTAAAAAAAAAAAAAAAAAAAAAAAAAAAAAAAAGGGGTAACTGCAACTGAACTCACAATACAGAGCCTTTTCCTCATGATTCTGAGTTTATAAAAGACTGAGTTATAAACTAACATCATGCAATTTTTGACTTTTTTTCTCAGAAATAAAAATAAACTTGTAAGTCTAAGAAGAAAAGTCAGTATTGTAAGACAAACTCACAATTGCGAGAAAACTTGTAAGAAAATTATTTTTTTCAATTATATTTTTAAAAAAAATTCTAGTAGCAGAAAAAAACAATTGCGAGATGTAAATTTAGAATGTTGAGGAAAAAGTTAGAGTTCCCAGTTTATATCTCGCAATAATGAATTTATATCTCGCAATTCTGACTTTTCCTCAGAATTGCTAGAAAAAAAGTTGGAATTGCTAGAATAAAAGTCTGAATTGCGAAATAAGTCACAATTTTTTAATCCTGTGTGGAAATGGGCTTGCATGGCTATGAATTCATAAACATGCTTTACAGTGCAAAACGTGCTCTTTTTAGTCTTCAGTCTATTCCAAGAAAAGTTCCTAAGCCTTTTGCTGGTCATTCAGACAATTTCCTCCACAAAATCTTCATTTATAAGCCAGTTAAAATAATGATTTGCAACAAATGTTCAATAAATCACAGAAATCCAGATGTTTACATTTATGGGATGCATGATTTAGTAGCAAACTGATAGGGCAAGTGATTCTGGTAACTGGCCTGAAACTCAAAATAAGAATCATGAACTTATGCAAGTAAAATACAAATGCATTCCTAAAGACAAACAGCAGTTAAGTGTGAAAATTCTCCCAAGTACGCAAATAACTGGTGCAAATGATGAGAACTGATTTAGTGAAACCATTCAGAGAACTGTGGTATGGTAGTATAAAACCAGATGAGCGAGAACTCGCAAGAGTGAAGCGGATATAAAAAGACTACCTGAAACCAGATGTTTGAATCTTCTTGTAACAGCGCTTAGTCAGAGCAGATGCCATGTATTTGCAATTTTCTCCAAATGATTTCACTAAATGTTTCAGAGGTACAGAAGCTCTGTAGGATTGTGTAACTATCCTGTTGGGCCATAATTTATTTACTTTATTTTTTTTAAATAGACTACCAAAAAACGACTGCCCATAATCAAACAGGCCATCAGGGACTGAAGCATTTTCACTAATAACAACATAAATGGTAAAGGAAGTTTTCTTTTTTAGCTGAATGAATTATGTTAATTCTTAATTGTCTGTGCAAGTGTACTGTACAGCATTCTAATGTAGCAACATTAGAAGCAAAACAGAAAACGGATCAAATTATTAACATTTGATAATATGCCTGTTGTTATCACTAAAAGGATAGTTGACCCAAAAATGAAAATCTATCATTTACTCACCCTCATGCTGTCACCTTACTTTCTTACTGTAGAACGTAAAAGAAAAGGAATATAATTAAACTGTTTTCCCTCCATACAATGCAAGTTAACAGGATCCACAAAACACTGGTCCCCATTCACTTTCATTGCACAGGCAAAACAAAAAGATTGTTTCAAATGTCTATTTTGTCCCACAGAGGAACGTCACAGGTTCAGAATGACATGAGGTTGAGCAAATAATGACAAAGTTTTCATTTCATGGTTAACTACCCCAAAGGCCATTTCAGATCACCTCTGTGGTCCTTCATAACGTTAAATCGCATTAATATCGCTGAGATCAGCTGTAAGAGGCGGCTGGCAGTGTGTCTGTGCTCCAGGGCAAATGGTGACAGCCTGACATACTTAACCAACCACTCAACAGCTCCAAACGAAATCAAAACTCAGGCAGAACGGCTCTGGGGCACGATCACTGCGGGACTGCCGTCTCCATGCCTCGGACAGACGCACGCATGCACACACACTCACTGACACAAATTACAATGCACATTACAACAACAAGCCACACTTGTTACAGTGCATTTTATTACAGTACGGGTAAAAACAAGTTGTCAAAACCCAGCAGTTTTGACTAAAGGGTGAGAAGCTTGAAGAATAATCAAATAGCAATTATTTTCATGATTGGAAATACTCAATCACACTGTAAGTAATCTGATCCAGATGAGTACATAAACACCTGAGTGATTTGTCCTTGATTGTTCTAATATTCACCTTATTTTTAACTTCAGTGCTTGAATGTGCGAGGCTTCCGGTGCTCTTGACTTCCCGTTATTTTAGCTGTACCAATACAGTCCGTTATGTTCCTTGCATTCGGGTGTTTTTTTTTTTGGTTTGTTTTTTTTTTGTTTTTTTAAGTCATTATGACAAATCACAAACACACTGGTTTGTGGCACTTTCACTGTTTACAGCACTTTGTTATTTACCTATAGTGCCTAGTAAATCTGAAGGCTTGCACATTCAAAGAAAACAGCTTCAAGTTGCAAAATAAGGGGAATGCTACTTCAACTGAGTATGCAGAATCACATTAAATAGATTATCAGACCCTTTTTAAAGTTAAGTCCAGGTGATAACAGCAAAAATTGGTTTATGATTTGTGGGGGGGGGGGGGGGGGGGGGTCACAATTTGGGATTTGAAACTAAGAAAGCCGATATTATATATAATATTAATTAAACACAGCTCTCCAATTATTTGGACACACTATCCATGGTGAGGTCTCTATTTGGAGAGAAAGATTTGCGGATATGCGATCGGAAATACAATCCTAACTGCCCCTTCACTAAGATCCATCCCAATTGGTGCATTTTATCTTTACGATTAAAAACGGTTCAGACTGCAAATCAAACTTGATGCAAACACCTCAACTCAAAAGAAAATAATTATTTTAAAGTAATAGAGTAATTGAACGGAATTGTTCGAAACGGTTCTACAATGCATTCACAATATTACTGCAAACTGTTGAAACTAATCACTACAAAAATGACATCAAGTTAGTAACATTAATTTATCTTGAAGCAAATGTGGGTTCTTTTACTGATATTAGACATAAATCTTTGGGAATGAAGCCTGACAGTTTTGGATTGGAAAAGGAGAAACTTTTCTGTGTACTGTTTCAATACTATAAATGATTCAACAACAACATTAACATTTTTGGGTAATTTCCTTCATAACTTTATATTAGGAAAGAGCAAAAGCTTATTTGAGAGAATGGTGGATGGCAACATTTGCAAAGGTGGGACAGGTCAATGTTTCACGAAGGGGCAAACGGTCAACTGTAACGATCAACTAGGCAAAAATAAAAAAATAAAAATCATTACAACTACCCTCCACGAAAAATTTGTAAGAGTATAAAAAAATAATTTGTTACACATTCAGCTTTCTTAGTGGCATTACTTCATTTATACCCAGAGAAAAAAAAACATATGATTTGCCAATTTAATGGGCAAAAAAAATAAAAATATATACAAACGTAAGTGACTGCAGAAGTTAGTTGAATTAAATGTGTGCACCTAAATGTTACATGTAACATACTTACCATTACAATAATTAATCTGTTCCTAAGCCGCACACCTACATATGAAATTTATAATGCTTTTTTTTTTTTCATATTCCCTTAAAGAAATACCTTGAAATGTAAAAGTATGTGGCCAGGTGTTGCATTTTGTGGCGGCGAGTGTGCACTTGCAAAATATCATAATTTGCCTCAGGACTAGTTAATGTGAAAACTAGTGTGCATGCTAGACTACGACTCACATGTATAAAATGGAATGAGTGACTATAGAAAAACAGACGTCAATATGGACAAAATCTTGAATAATTAATTTGAAACAAACCACAACAACCTCAAAGAAATGACACAGGAGGCAAGAAATTGACACAAGTAATAAAGGCTAAAGCACTCCAATACCATTAAAATTGTTTTAATGCTGTTGCAGATAAAACATGCAACAATATCACCTCATAAAACTGAAAAGTATAAGGAAAAGAATGACTTGAGATCCCCTAATGATACAAGCTATGAGTTTCCCTTGACTCCCTGCGATTATTGTGCATTGTTGGTGTTGTGTGAATATCACATTGTTGATCAAAATGGGGAAGAAGCATTGTCATGCACAGATTAGAAAAATGATTTCATTAAAATAAAGTATAACCTCAGCTTCAATGTATAGCTTCCAGAATCTGCCCGAACTGGGAAACTGGGCGACAAGTCGCTCATATGTCTTCCTTGCTTTGTCTATGGGTTGATTCTAAAAGAAGTAAAATTCATTTACATACAGAATCATAAGGTACGTCCCAAAGACCGTTTACATGAAACGGCACCAGAGGTGCTGTCAGAGACCCCCGTTCCCTCCCAAAACACGTTACCCCAGGTGAAAAGGAATGCAACCCTGTGTCACTAAACCTGTGCTTCACGAATCAGTATGCTCCAAGCGTCGAGGTCATATGGATTTTCTTCCAACTTCTTCTCTGCTTTCTTCACCTTCTCCGGGATGTACTCTGCCGCCTGTTGAGGGAAACAGAAACGTGCGATATGAATGACATGTGCAACAGGTGACACTGGAGAAATGAGAGTACATGTTCATATTTTGGACATATAACCACGGGCCTAAGTACTAAGTCAATGGCTCTTAATCTTTGCCATGAAGTACTGCAAATCTCTCACAATAATTTCACGTCTTTGAGTCTCTACTAATGATATAAAACTGACGCTATAAACCAGGATGGTCTAATATAAAAACACAGGTAGGAACTGTGCAATACTGAGGGGACTTAAAGATTTCAAACCACCAAAAACACGTTTAACAACAGAGCTTTTAGTTGAAATACATGTTGCATTTCGAAAAGTCGAAAGTTGCCTTTATAGAGAACGTTTTCACACCAAAAGCCAACTTATCTTAAAATACTTAAGGAGAATTAAAAGTTGAATTGTTCACTCAGCATATATCTTGATATGAGTAAATAGCTAACTCTGAGTGAGTGTAACAAACAATGGCATCGTGGTGTTGCGCTGCAGTCATCGCCATTCACCTGAGCAACAGCATTACGTCGACCTTTCTCTATTCTACTACCTCCACAATTTCACTCATTACAGTCATGCGAAGCAAACACTGCACAAACACTCGACGCATTCTATGATAGACGTGCTGTAAACACGTAAACATCGACACAACAGTCTGCTTCAGGAGCGATCTCAACAGTTAGGCCGCAAACACGAGCACTTGATCTCAAACACTCCACATCTTTACTTTACCTGGTCCGGTGGAGTTTCGGTGGCCATGATGGAATATGAGTGCGATCCGAGTAAAGAAACGTCGACTGCTCAACTATCACAAATAAACTAAGCGCAGACCGTGATTATTGCAGCATTGTTTATTAATGCAGACTCTTTGTGCGGCCGCTCGCCTCTCACCGCGCACTAAAATGGCAGCAGAGGGAGTGGAGACGTTGCGCCACGCCCACCGGAAACGACTCACTTCAAAATAAAAGCCGCTAGAAATTGAATAATAATAATAATAATACGTTCGAAATATTGTTATGCATTGAAGAATGAAGCCTTCTTAAAAAATAAATGTATTCCTGGATGTTAGTTCAGTAGGCCTATGTGTCATGTTTTAAATCGCTAGCTTGTTTGGAAGGGAAGCTATTTTACATTTTATATACATTTAGTGATATACCTGACAAAGCTCTATAATACACTTTATACGAACAGGTACACATAAGTAATCTTATTTACTGTTCAGTGTTCAATAACACGAATTGCATCTATATGTTTGTTTTTTTTCGAAATCACTATTTTGTAATACAATAAAAAAATATTCTTGTAAACAGTGAAATATATTCATCTAATGTCACTATTCAGTCAGGTATACAGTATTCAAGTACAACCAATGTCCATGAAATTGCACTTTTTTTAGTTTCTGTTTTACATTTAAGAAAAAAATATTTAATAAGTATATTTAAAAAAAATCATATATACAGTATATTATATAACACAGTATATATAGTATATAATATATTCTAATTCTATGCTCACTCTATTCATTTACTAACTGCTTTTTTTCTTTAAAAAAAACAAACAAAAAACAAAACAAAAAAATAACACTAGCTTCTCTGTTGTTTTTGTATTCTATCTTTTGGGTTTCTTTTTATTTATTATACAATTAACAAAAGCAAAAAAAGGCCTCTAACACTAGCTTGCTCTATTCTTTTTCTATTCTATCTATTTTCTTTTATTTATTATATAATTAAAAAAAAAACTTGCTATGTGTACTGCGTTAAGCTAACTGAGATTTGTTATAGCACTCGCATATCATTGCTGTTTTGTTGATTTTGATTGCTTCCATTGTCCTCATTTGTGAGTCGCTTTGGATAAAAGCGTCTGCTAAATGACTTTAGGCCCCGTTTACACTAGTGTGTTTTCGTTTTAAAACGGCGTTTTAGAATGAAAACGATCTCCGTTTACACTACACAACCGACATACATATCTATGGGTACAACTACGAGCATGAAGTTATTGTTTACACGGTCGTCAAGGATACGCAGTGCGAATGTGGGCGGCCACGTCATCGTTTTCAAAAGTCTCCGTTTTGGTCCGTTTACACTGAAACGCAACCGCGGAGTTTTCAAATTAAAACGGGATCTGCAGTGTTTTCAAAAGTCTCCGTTTTCGACCTTAAAAACGCCGGAGTAGTGTAAACGATAGGCGTAACCGTAGCAAAAGTTGTGCGTTTTAAAACGAAAACGCACTAGTGTAAACGGGGCCTAATGTAAATGCGCATTCCTCGAGCTGAATTCCACGAACATTCCATTAGAATGTCTGACAGTATCACACACACTAATGATGTCACAGCCAGTACACTATTAATAAAGCTGCAGGAGTCCATGAGCCACATTCATCTACAAATTGGAAATTTACTGTAATTAGTGTTGGATTATAGTGGCTTGTGATAACAATGGCTTGTGATAATAGAGTTCAGTCAGACAATTACAGAAAACTGGCTTTTGCGGCCCGTTTAGCCGCACAACTTGCTGTACCACAGCTGAAGGATGTCACTTTTCAGTCAGTCATCTGCAACTTTATGTGGAATTTGACAGAGCAGTATGTCTGTGCTTTATATTAGTGTAATTCTATTATATTCTATTATGTTCTATACTATTCTCTTTTAATATAATTATATTATCCATCCATCCATTTTCCTATCTGCCTATGTAGGGTCTATTCTATTCTATTCTATTCTAAACTGCTTGTCCTATAGGTTATATTATATTATATTATATTATATTATATTATATTATATTATATTATTAGCCATCGATTAATTTTCCAATCTGCTTATTCTGTGTAGGGTATATTCTATCATATGATGTTGTACTATACGATATTCAATTATATTATTTTATACTTTAATTATATTATCCATCTATCCATTTTCCAAACTCCAATTCCTATGTAATTTATATTATATTATATTATATGAACAATTGTCTATTTTTCAGGAATTTGGAAGTGATTCAGGCAGCGTTAAGCTACCCGGTAAGTCTACTTTTCCACATTAATGAATACACTATAAAAGTGTACTGAATGTTATGCAGATAAAGCTTATAGTTGCAAGTTGGAGTTATTAATTCATGTTGTGATATGGAAATCTGTAAGGTTTAAAATGATAAATATAATTTTTCAGTTAGAACAGGAATTAAGAGGATGACGGATTTACTCACATGTGACTTGCATAAATATATTTTGGTATAAACACATTCGCTTTGAAATGTCGCCCTGTGAAAGTGAACTGATTCAAGCTGTTTTGGAACAAAACAAATGATCTACGGATCTAAATATACCCTAACCGTAACCTAACATAAACTTAAAGTAGTAAAAACAAGTTTGCGTAATGAGACCTAAAACTCATTTTGCTTTTTTCCACACAGTTCTCCAGACAGCAAATCTATCAAATGCTGACTCCCATTGTAACATCAGCTGCCACAACTACAACTGATTTAATACCAAAACTGTCTATGATCGTAGGAATGACTCCGTCTGCAGTTATAAACTCAAACAGGCCTTCGGCGTCCTCATCCACTGAGGATATTCATCAGGACACATCAGAAAGACCAGTGATCCTGAAGATGGAACAACTTCCATATGTGTATCCACTTGAATCCCTTTTTGGGATCACGGTGGATGGTCTCCTCAGCAGCGCTGACTGCGATTTCAGCGACTCTCTAGGCAAAGACAACTCGCGTTCCTCTGAACTCGCTGATATTGTGGTGGAGGAAGTTCTTCACCGGGTGAATGTGGTGATGCACAACAGCGTCCTGAAGATCAACGCAGCCTCGTCACCATGCTTCGTTTACTTCCGTCCTGACGATTCCTGCACTGATATTGGGGAGTTACTGATCAGTGGTGTCATCCGAAAGCTGAGTGTTTTACATTGCCACATCTCTCGCGCAGTGGCCACGACAGCCATCGGCACGGTTCTTGCAGCAATAGAAGGCAAACTCCCATGCGCTCTCAGCCCGAGCCATTGGGTGGAGGTCACAAGCAATGTAATTGACTACATTGTGGAGGATGTCATTAGCGCCTGGTCAAACAATCCCACTGCAGCGTCTAGAACATGGGAAACCGGGCCTGTCCCAGTTCTGCAGCTGACTTTTGAGTCGTCTGAGGGAGGAATGTCACTCATCCTGCTGGAGTCAAATCATCCCTCAGGCAGTGACAGGCCAAAGACCACCTTATTTGATTCGCTGATGACCGCTCTATATATGTCGAAGTGCAGCGGTCACTTCAGCTCGCAGGACAACAGTTACGCGGCCTCAGAGCGTCTGCATCAAAGACTCACAGATTTAATGAACTGCGTCTTACGATGCAAGACGAGTGTCTCGAAGGAGGTCAGAATGGCAGCTAGAGACTTTCTCCATTATTTTGTGGAGGAACTCGTGCAGCGGCTTTTTGTGTTCTCCACTTTCCCCTGTCCTGCAACGCTCCCTGAAAATACTCCAGTGATGCCCTTCATCATCAAAGAAGAGGATTTCGGTCTGACAGTGGTGGATCATCTGACAGAGTTGCTGGTCAGTCAAGTTTTTGACTTGCTGGCAAAGAGATTTCCATCAAGTGAATCTGTCAAGACTGAACGGAAGAGTCGCGACGTGTCAATACAGGAGGATCTACCAGAACTGACCTTCAAAGAGAAGTTAAAGATGATGAAATCAAACATCCTTAAAAAGGTAATTTCTCCTCTGTACAAGTGTGCTACCTAATATCTGTGCTTACTTATTGAAACAAAGTCTGTTTTACTAATGAGTGTCATTTGTTTGCAGTTTAAGAATCCTTTCAGATCCAAGAAGGACAGCATGAACAAGGATGATGATGAGGAAACAACAGAGGAGAACGCAGATGGAAATACAACAGCTCCAGAACCCAAAAACAAGAAGTCATTTTCAGGGTTCACGGTTTCCTTTTCCATGAAAATAAAATATCTTACCTGATTTTAGTCCGTAAGTACATTTTTTTTTTGCCCCCAAAGAAACCTTTGAACATAAAACCTTTCCGCTTGAGGTTGCAACAGCAGGACAGGCTGCTCAGGGAGGGCCAACGGAGCCCCTAAATATAGTCACTGAGAGTCATTAGAGATCATTACTGCTCTAATGTCCTTAGAAATTTGCAAACGATGTAAAAGCCAAGTGGCTGGGTTCATATACATAACATCTGCAACACTTGGAAGACCAAACAATGACAAGAACGTCACAAGCCAAAAAAAAAAGAAAAAAGTAATTTTTCTAAGAGGAATAATCCCTTGAAAATGTGAGCATGACACCAGATACACCAGAGCAGATACATCGCCCTTTTAGTCAGGCTATAGAAAAAATGTTAGAGCACATGATTGTAATTTTGAAGCTCATAAATGACACATTTTATTAGTTGTGAGTTTGTTTCTCAGAATGATACAAAGATGGAACTACAGTCTGTTTAATGATCTGTCAGTCTCCAGGTTGATTTTGGTACTTCTGAGTATTTTATCAGAAGTAGAACAAGGAAGAAGGACCGCAGTCACCACCAGCCTATTTCTTCATACTCCATGCAATCCTTAGTACAATATAATTTAATAAAAATACATAATTTCAATATTTCAAGTATTTATGGAAATCCAAGAATGCAAATGACTGTGGTTATTCATCTTATCTTAATTTGATTTATAAATAGTTGGTTATCCATTAAGACCTTTCTCTTCTATTAACTGATGAAGCAGATAAAACAGTCGTCTACAGAAGTAGAGCTATATTTTATGAATTAAAAAAAAAATTTGGGGGGTGGGGCACTTTCTAAACACTTTTCAAATAATTCTAATATTTCTAATAATAAATTCTAAACACCAGGCAAATAAAACTCTAAATGAAGTCTAATAAAAGTGTGACACCTTGGTTTTCTCTCTCTCTCTCTCTGTTTTTGAAATTCATGCATTCTTCATGATGTATGCATATGTATTTTTGCACTGTTAACATTTAGCACTTTGTTTTAAGGTATATGTAGAAATAAAGATTTAATAATAGAAATAATTAGTGAAAAGGTGATCTAGGCCGATATGTACACTTGTCAAAAATACAATTGTTAAAATTCTAGTGAATTTAAAGAACCTATTTATTATTATTATTATTATTATTACTATGTTTTTGCTGTTGTTGTTAATGATGATTTAGGAGCAACTGGAAAAGCGGTATAATTTAAATACGGAAAAACGCTTTCATTTTAGTCAGGCACATTTTCAGACACTGCTGCTAACATTTTCCCAGCGTTCCTTGCGAGCGGCCTTTTCCTCCATTTTTGAGACGGAGTCAGGTGAGCGTTTTAGAGCTCGACTTTTAAAATGTGACATTTTAGCCTTATGTGATGTAAACTAAAGCACAATTTCTACCATTATTAATAAAGATATACATGAAGTCCATATTCCGCAGAGTTCTGCCTCCTGCGGCATAAGATGCTTTAGATTTTAAACGGATTGTTGGATCCAGTTGGGTCAGGCTAAACTGTTATCCGGAGCTCATTTCTCCTTGTTGCTATCAAAACATACATTTTAGTTTAGCATTTTTGTTGGTTTCTGGTCTGATACGCTTGTTTTGAAGACGTAGTCACAACTATGAACTAGGTATAACTTTGTGTAAGAACTTAAAAGCCTAGCGTTGAGGAAGATAAACATGCAGCTGCTGTAGTGATGTAGCCAATGTATAGCAGCTATGTGTTAAATAGTTCTAGCAACAATACGGGACTATATTTCTTGCTCCTCAGACTAAATGTTTTTTTGTAATTTTTGTCATTTTAGGTTTATTTGACCTGGTCAAAGCATCATCATGCCTGGAAGGTAAGAAATAAAAGCTGTCACAAATATAATCTAAATTGATGTGTAACGTTAGTTAAGTGTGAGAACAGGAATGCATTTAATACTATAAAATACTTTGTTTATAAAAAAAAAAAAAGCTGTTGTACAGAATTTGCTACATGCAGTTTGTTAGCTATTAGAATTGCATCTTACTTTTTGGTTATAGAAATGTCTAATTTTCCATTAGTTTGTGCCTCTAGATAAAGTTGTATTTTTCCCTTATTCTTTAGTGTGTGTGCATGATATTCTCACTATATCTTACTTTATGAGCCACAAATGCTGATGTATCAAATATGATTTAAAACAAACAAGCTTTTCTTTTATGTTTTGTCTAAAGATTCAGTAAATGGTTCCATTTAAATTTAGTTTTTTCTTTTTTTAAATTAGGTGTTTGACTTATGTGTCAGACTTTATGGGGTTAAATGTTGCTTGGCTCATACATATAGCTGAAGATAATTAAACTGTTTTTACCTTGTCTCATGTAGGCTGTGGAGCAAGGCCATCTTTGCTGGCTACAAGCGTGGCCTGAGGAACCAGCGTGAGCACACTGCTCTGCTCAAGCTCGAGGGAGTCTACAATCGCAATGAGGTCGACTTCTACCTGGGCAAACGTTGTGCCTACGTCTACAAGGCAAAAAAGTAAGTGATGCACAGTGAAGTCTTTATGGGATGAGTGATGTGTGTGAGGAAAGACTTGAGTCTGCTGTCAGTGATATGTTTTTCATCATGTTTTTGCTGTTATGACACCACTTTGAGTTTCTTTGGTGTTATTCCAAAAGTTCTTTGATGCATATTATTAATCTAATATGTTTAACCTTCATAATCTGTTTTTTACTTTTTGGTCATAATTGGCTTTCACTTCACTGAATGTCATGTTTCACATGGAATGTCAGATTTTGGAAGTAAAATGGGTTATGAATGGCTTTCATGTTGACATTAATAGACAGTTTGAATGTAATTGTGAAACACATTTTGATATTTGCATGCAGAGGCAGAGACATGTTTCATCATTTCTCTTCTTTGGTTTCTGTCCGTAGTCAGCAGTGTTATTTAATGTGAGTTTTGTATATTGTCTCAAGGAACACTGTAACACCTGGCGGTAAACCCAACAAGACGCGTGTCATCTGGGGTAAAGTCACACGGGCTCATGGAAACAGTGGAATGGTTCGTGCCAAGTTCAAGAGCAACCTTCCAGCGAAGGCTATGGGGCACAGGATTCGTGTGGTAAGGGTCTTAAAGTTTCTTTAAAATACCAGTGTCTGTCCCTGAAATGCGTACTTAATAGTCTAATAGACTTGTAAGGCTGGATATACTTCATGTTTGCTAGTGTGTTATGTCCATGTTCATTTGTCCAGTGTATGCATGCTTTTATAATGTGGCAGTGACAAAAAAACAATTTAAAGACCGTGCTGGTTTAACAATTTTCGCAAAAGGTCAAAACGTTGCTTTTAGTGCTACCTTGTAAGTTTTAATCAAATTTGTCTGTTGGCGTTTTAACAAGTCATTTAACATTGAGGGTGGTCTCATGAGCTTTATTGTGAAGTTGTCATTCCCGCAGTGAAATGTGTATCAGAAACTGCATTTCTTCCAAAGTTATGCTAGAAAGGAAAAACCTTGAGTAAAGAACATTTCTGAATTCACTGATTGCAAGAACAGTGCCACTAGATCAACTTGAACTTTTGCCTTCCTCAGGGTCACAGTAGGGTTTTGTAGTTCTCTCACATGTGGCCGCACACCTGACGAGATTTTGGTAGATCCTGTCGTACTCGTCGTATGTCAGGGATGTCCAAACTCGGCCCTGGAGGGCCACCGTCCTGCAGAGTTTAGCTCCATCTTGCCTCAGCACACCTGCTTGGAAGTTTCTGGTGTGTCTAGTAAAACCTTGATTAGCTGGTTCAGGTGTTACATTAAAAGTCTGCAGGACGGTGTCCCTCCAGGAACAGGATTGAACAACCCTGATGTAGGATGTTTGGTCACAAATGCGTTCCCTTGTACTTTATAATCTGATTCAAGTTTTAAAAAAGGAGAATGTACAATTGTTGATGCATGATGCTGTAAATGTATTACTTTGAATTCACTCCTCCTGTGTATAGACTGAGCCATGTTGACTGTCAGTATGTTTGTGGCAAAATGTATGAAATGCTTCATTTCCAAAAAAAGCTGCAAGTATTCAACAATGAACTAATTTTTTGCTTTTGTTTTTCAGATGCTGTACCCATCTCGTGTGTAACCTGCTTTTGTGTACAGACAATAAAAAATAGGTCCAAAAAGTTGCCTGTCTGATCTTTCTTCAGTATACAAAGTATAGTTTCTGCAACCACTGTGAAATCTTCCTAGCTTTTGCAATTGTCTGCCCAGTTTTTTTCAGTAGAGCAATGTCTGAGAATTGTAGTGTTTGTATCGAGTCAGATTAGCAGAGGAACTGATGCTCCAGTTGAACCATCTGTAGAAGAACTGAAAAGAGCATAAGGGAAATTACAGGTTTCATCATTAACACTTCCTTTCTCAACACTGGAGCACTTACAAGAACATTTTGTCTGGGTTTAGTGTAGATAAAGAGACAGAGAAAGGACATTTAATTTAATGGTAAGTAATAGCAACTGCTGAGCTTGTAAGAAACTCTATTCAGTGACATCTACCTGTCTTCATTTGACTAATTTTTTTTGCGTAGTCAAACTAGAGTGTAAGTGAGTTTTATACATTGCAGAGTGTACGGTGCGTAAGATTAATCTAGCGACACTGTCAATGCTATCCACACACTAAAAAAAAAAAAATTATATATATAAATGGTGTCCTGTGATGTTGGGCAGACAGATGTGGCATGATTGTAAGGTTAATATGTTTTGAAAATAAAATAATTGTATTTAAAGTGAAGCTGGTAAGTGACATTATTAAAATATGTCTGGTAACACTTATCCAATGAAATAAGAAGTTAGTGTAATTCCAGCTACTTACCTGTTCTTTGTGTATGTATTCATATGTAACAGACTAGTATCTGGTTTTAGATTAATCGTTTAGATCAAACTGCAGTTGGTTTATTTTGATCAAGTAAAAGTAGTAGTCTGCGAGTTGTCTGTTTTTGCATATAAACTGACGCGCATTCGCTTTATTTAATGACTTGAATCTGCAATTTTTGGGGTACATTTATAATTTAACGTTTTGTTGAAATAACTTTAATAGCTAATGTATAATTATATGTATAAACGTAATATATACTGATATTTTAAATCATTTCTGGCTGCATGTAGAGAGGAAATGCATGGATATATTTTTGTGTTTCTACATAATTGAGCTCTGAACAGGTTAGTATGCGTCAAGTGTAGTTTCCGATGAAACAGTGAAACGAGAGGAATAATATCCGCATATTTTGCAGTATCATCATCGCACTGTAGTTTCTGGAATTGTAAAATTCCACTCCAGAGCCTCACGCTTATTACCACACTGCAATACTAGCGTTTGACTGCAGAGGATGCGCGTCGCCTTCAGTCGCGCAATAAGCCCCGCCCACTAACAGCTCTGACGCATTCACAGGGAAGTGAATTGTGGGTAACGTAGTTCCACCAAATCGGCACTTACACGATGTGAACTTGTAGCGAACTCTCGTTACACTACATTTCCCATAACGGCGTCCATCTGAGTCCTTCAAATAGCTGGTTTATAACGAAGTTGTTTTGCTCCATCCGCTATTGAAGATCTGCAGACCAACCAGACGAACAGGTATGTGCTGCAGTGGACACTTTTATCTTTTATTTGATATGTAAAATAAGATTTATTGCAGAATAATTTGCATGCTACACATGTGTAATTCTGACACCATTTAAAAATGTTTTTAAAGTGTTTCTGATTTTAGCATCATTTGACATGTCATGGTAAATTATTATATTGGCTTTTAAGAAGATTAAACAAACAATCAAAACGCATCTTTCTTGTGAATATGCGCTACTGTGATGGGCATCGTCTTTCTCGGTGTGTTATATCCTGATGTAGGTGACATCTATTGTCTCAGTACAAGTCTGATGCACTCTGTTTAGACGGTAACGTTATATTGAAACGCATTTATGCAGCTGGTATTATTGTTGATGCGTGATGTTTAATTATAATACAAATCAGGAGACATATATGCTACAGAATTAAGTGGGAAATTATTATCCGAAAAAGGTATTAATGGGATTATTACAATAAGAATGGGATTACATAAGGTGTGTTCTTTGCCATAATAAAAAGCAGATCCGTTTGGGTAATATATATATATCTCCCCGTGTGTGTGTGTGTGTGTGTGTGTGTGTGTGTTTTTAATCTAAAAAGCCTGTAGATGTCCCTAAATAAAACCCGTGTGGTTTGTTGTTTTCAATCTTCTTTTTGGGAACTGGTTGTTCTCTGCTGGTTAGAGGAGATGAGGGGCCTATTACACTCAAATAAACACGAGAAAGACTTAAAGCTTTAACCAGCGCTATCCAATGTCATCTAATGTAACTTTACACATCGTTTGTGTTTTTATTGTGTCTTCCGAGAATGTAGCTATTAGTCAAAGCGTAATAGAGTATTCGCCAGATAAATGCTGCTCTCTCGCTATACAGATCAATATATTAATGTGTATATTCATTCACGACAGAGTCATATCTGTCCGGTAATGTAAAAATACTGGCAGTGTGTTAAAAGCTAGTGAGCATAGTCAACATCTTTAGTACACTATTGGCAGCAATAGTGGATTGGATCGCGTGAAGCCAAGAACATGTTCGGGCATATCGCATAAAAGAAAGAAATAATAAACCGTATTTTGCCTAAAGTAACTGGAGTAAGTAAGTAAATGAAAGATGTTTTGCATTATTACATACAGTTGAGCACATTAGCCCCTTACTATCATTTTCGTAATGCAATAAAAGCTAATTCTCATTACTAAAAGTCAGTATAAATATGTAAATAAATTGTCTTACTGTAATATATTTATTTTCTGGCTAAAAAGAATTGCAAAACATCTGGGTGCGTTATAGTCATGATCATTTTAGGAGAAAATTTAGAAAAATAAATATGTGTTATAAGTATTTATACATTAGGATAGTATTTGTTGTATTGCCGTTCATCGATGCGTATGTAAATTAAATAAATGATATTATTTTAATGTATTTATTTACTTAAACACTGTAAAAATGGCTAATGGGAATTGCAAAATGTTTGGATGCATTACAGTCATGATAATTTTGGGTGAAAATTTGGTTAGTTGTCATCTTTATGGTCCTTTTCATTTGATTTGCTAAAATTGAACAATAATGTACTTAGTCTGGCCAAATGATGGCCATAAATGCTATTTAGGAAGGCTGCTCACTAGGTTTTTAGACAACTGAAAGTGCCTACTAAAAATTGTAAGTTTGTCCATGCAATCCATATGTCCATTATTTACCTACAATATCATCTTGTCAGACTTCAAAGGTAGGCTTAAATGGGATAAAATGGGATTTGCGCATATAATGTGCTCAATCGATACTGACTAAATAAGAGTAACGTTTCCATTCATGTTAGCCCATCTCTTCTCTTATCACTTCAGACTTGGAGACTTTGACAAGATCAAGCTCAGAGAAGAAGCAACAAAGGCGCTCCTATGTTGGTAAAAGAAGATGAAAGGACATGATTTGGGAAAGGACTGTTTGGCATCTGGTTCGGCGTACAGGGCCGTACCGTCCAGAGAGACCTTACCCGGACCTGAAGCGGACCATTACGAGCTGTCTAAAGTGCAGGTTAGTCCATCATATACACGGCATGTCATTTCATAGTGTTTTCAGATTTGTGATTAGCCATCAAATGTTTCAGTTCTACTTCTTTTTGAACATCCGCTCATACTACAAAACACAATACAAATACTCAACTCTTTAATTCTTAGAAATGGGAATCATTTCTTATGGCCCAAGGAGGATGGTAAAAATAAAGTTGTAATAATAATTCTAATTCTGTGAGAATAGCCAAGTTCACACCACAGCTATAACGATAACGACACAGAAGAACAATATAATTGAAATCACTTTCAGAAAGTTTTTTTACCAGATGATGAACAATAAACACTTTGAGAGCCAATCAGAATCCACCCAACTTTAAAGAGCTTGAGCATTTAAAGCAGCAGACAACAAAACTGCACCATGCTTATAATAAACAGAGCTTTATCATACATTGGTGTGGATGCTAATATACAGTGGGGAAAAAATTATTTGATCCCCTGCTGATTTTGTACATTTGTCCACTGACAAAGAAATGATCAGTCTATAATTTTAATGGTAGGTTTATTTGAACAGTGAGAGACAGAATAACAACAAAAAAATCCAGAAAAACGCATTTCAGAAAAGTTATAAATTGATTTGCATTTTAATGAGTGAAATAAATATTTGACCCCTTTGCAAAACATGATTTAGTACTTGGTGGCAAAACCCTTGTTGGCAATCACAGAGGTCAGACGTTTCTTGTCGTTGGCCACCAGGTTTGCACACATCTCAGGAGGGATTTTGTCCCACTCCTCTTTACAGATCCTCTCCAAGTCATTAAGGTTTCGAGGCTGACGTTTGGCAACTCGAACCTTCAGCTCCCTCCACAGATTTTCTATGGGATTAAGGTCTGGAGACTGGCTAGGCCACTCCTGGACCTTAATGTGCTTCTTCTTGAGCCACTCCTTTGTTGCCTTAGCCATGTGTTTTGGGTCATTGTCGTGCTGGCCCAGGTGAAAAACAAGTCCACTTCCATAATGTACTTAAAGTGCTCTATTTTCGCGCACTAATTTTGTACTTAATATACTAAAAATGATTCTTTAATACTTCTGAAGATAAACTTAAGGTCATCTAAGTGCACTCAACTGTGCTATTTTGAGACACCATGACTATGAACTAAAATGCACTTTTAACATACTATCTATGTATTTAAAAAATGTATTTAGTTAGCACTTGTAGTACACTTGAACCCATCTTTCATACACTAGTACACTCAAGTGTACTACAAGTGCTAACTAAATACATTTTTTACATGACATCCCTGACATCCTTGGACAGCTCTTTGGTCTTGGCCATGGTGGAGAGTTTGGAATCTGATTGATTGATTGCTTCTGTGGACAGGTGTCTTTTATACAGGTAACAAACTGAGATTAGGAGGACTCCCTTTAAGAGCTCGTTACCTGTATAAAAGACACCTGGGAGCTAGAAAACTTGCTGATTGTTAGGGGGTCAAATACTTATTTCACTCATGAAAATGCAAATCAATTTATAACTTTTTTGAAATGTGTTTTTCAGGATTTTTTTTTGTTGTTATTCTGTCTCTCACTGTTCAAATAAACCTACCATTAAAATTATAGACTGATCATTTCTTTGTCAGTGGGCAAACGTACAAAATCAGCAGGGGATCAAATAATTTTTTCCCCACTGTAGTTATTGTTATAGCTAGTTATTATTGGTGTGAATGGGCCTTTTTTTATAAATTGTTCTATTTACAAAAATGCTGCAACTGAATGGTTTTCATGACGTCTTTTTTATTGCTCTTTGCCTTATTGAGAAGTATTAAAAGAATGAGATCATTAATGAACTGCCATTTTGAATACGCCCTAAATATACCACATGCCCCATTGAGTGATGTTTTCCCAAAGTGTGTGCAGTTTGTACGCTTGATGGGATAGTTCACCGAAAAATGAAAATTCAGTCATCATTTAATCAATCCAAACCTGTATGACTGTTTTTGTCTTATGTGCAACACAAAAGAAGATTTAGTTTTTGTGCATACAATGAGGTCAGAGGTCCAAAACGACACTGGACTACACTGACTTTCATTGTATGGGCAAAAAACCCACCTTGAGACATTCGTGAAGTCATACAGGTTTGGAACAGCATGAGGTTGAGTAAATGATGACAGGATTTTAATTTGTAGGTGAACTAATTCATTATCATTAAAATGCTGCAGCTGTTGTTTGTGTTCATAAAGGTAGCCAAACTCTTTGTCGTGTTATTTGTATTGTTCGTCGCACTCCTGCCATCAGCATTTTGTCGGCATGTTAAGAGAGGGTCCTGTGCTGCCCGCAATTTTCTTTGTCTTTTTCCATCACGCTACCTTTCTCTCTCTCTCTTGCTCTGTATCTCTCAGCCACTCAGTTCATCACTAGTGATGCCGTGTGTGCAGGCAGTGGTTGTGATTGGCTGCTCAGCCTGTATTTAGAAGCTGGATCTGTTTATATAATCTGGTCCCTCCTTATTTGGCACGACAGCCAATTGCAATCCTGGGTTCCGGTGATGCGTGCAGCAGCCTTGCCTGCTGATAGGCCGACGCCCCCCTCAGTGCTCAGGCAAGCTGTATGTTTGTGCAACGTGAGTGCGTTAGAGAGACATGAGAAGGGAGGGGGACGTCCTGCACGTGCTGAGGAGCATTGCAAAACGCTTCACGACAGGCCTCTCTCATTCATCTAATCCAGCCAGACATGTTGAATTCTTTACAGTTTCTCACGTTTTTTTTGTAGCGCAACGCTGACGTACCTCGAGGCGCTTTAACATGAGTGTTACGTAAATCATGTGATGCATTTCACTAAGTAACGTACACAAAAGTGTTGTTGTGCAGCTTATTCTCTGTTCATTTCTGTTTTCTGGAACCTGAGCTGTCGTTCTCAGCGTGCCTTTGGTTTCTAGATCGTTCTGTTCCCTGCATTCTGATCAGTCCCAGATAAAGCTTTTTTCCAGCCTGTTTCCCAAGAGAGCTTGTGACAGAGTTGCTAAAACTGTTCTGATCTGTGGGGCAGCTGGCTGACAGAAGAAAATTAGCTTTGTGAATTTTTGTGTGTTTGAAATCTCCTCAGCTCTGTTCTGTCAAAAAAAGATATAGGGCGCTATGACTGCAAAATCCAGTCATGAAAATCAAGTTTAGTGTTTAATGTGGAATGTCACAGAATTTTGCAAATGTTGAAGAAAACTTGACAGAAATATATTACTGTTGTACAGTAGAATGTACTTCTCAAAGTAATAATAATACAAGTTATTGTTTTTATAATTTTATAATATAATTCGTTTTTATATTTTATAACATAATTTTAAGAAATATGTGACCCTGGACCACAAAACCAGTCATAAGTGTCAATTTTTCGAAATTGAGATTTATGCATCATCTGAAAGCTGAATAAATAATCTTTCCATTGATGTATGGTTTGTTAGGATAGGACAGTATTTGGCCGAGATGCAACTATTTGAAAATCTGGAATCTGATGGTGCAACAAAATCAAAATATTGAGAAAATCGCCTTTAAAGTTTCCAAATGAAGTTCATGCAATGCATATTACTAATCAAAAATTAAGTTTTGATATATTTACGGTACATGTATATGTACACACACACACACACACACACATACATACATGAACAGTTCCAACAAATAAGCTTATTTTTGTAAATTGGTACATCTGAAAGCGTAACAACTACACTTTTAACATCAGACAGTTGAGCAATTTTTAATGACAGAACTTTAGTAATCTGCCTAAATGCGTCTATGTTCGCGCGAATCATTCATGATCCAGCCTCACCTACAGAAGAAGTGAGTATAAGGGTTTTTTATGAATCTTTGCAAATTGCCTTTCCTCATAATGTGCTAGTTAACCAGTTTCCGGGCTGAAGGTTACAGTCTGCTCGTCACCCCATGGAAGAGAGGGGCGGGATCAGCAGAGCTCATTAGCATTTAAAGCAACATGGACTAAAAAACAGCTTGCTGAAAACTGAGCTGATTTTGACTGGGTAAAAAGGGTGTTTTTTACTCTACCATTGAGAAATTTTAACCAAAGTATGTTATAAACTTTTCATTAAGACCCTAAAGAATCATATCAACTTGTGGAAAATGGGCATTCGATGACCCCTTTAAGGGTGATTTCTGATGACAGCACTGCTCAGTGCATTTGTTGGCTCTGTCTTAGAAGCTGTTGAAAGTAAAAATAACTTCCTAGTTTACAAGCCTGTTTCAGTCTCTTTCAATATAAAAGTATTTACTGCTGACTCAGTCACAAAAACAGTCTCTTGTCATCATTGATGGCGGAACAATGAAAGTAACCACCATCACAAACACACACACTGTTTTTTCTAAATAATATTATTAAATACTAGGAATGCAACGATATCATTTTTTTCAGATCCGATCTGATCCAGAAAATTCTGAGTATCGGCCGATTCCGATCTGATCGATCTACCGGTGCAGTTTTTTTTTTTTTTTTTTTAAATCAATGTAGAATTTCTATACTTCTGTGTGTTGACCTGATCGTCACTCTTTTGTGTGTTAAACACAAGCTACAAAATATAGACAACTTCATTTTAATGAAAAATAACAAATGAAAAAAATATATAATCATAATCTATGACAAAAAAATTCTATTATAAACTAGGTTAGTGGATAAGTTAGCAGCAAATTTATTGTAGAAAAGTCATGAGTGCACAATTTTATAAAATCCAAACTTTTAGTGAAATAACTTATAAATATAACTATAATAAATATTTAGTGGGGAACAAACAAAAGTGAATAAGTGCAGGACTAAATCTGGTAAAATGTTAAAGATTGCTCTTTGTATTGTTGTAAAATACATTAATGAAAACAAGTAAATGTATTTATATATAAATATAAACCATAAAATTAAAAGATATTTCTTTTAAATGAATAGCACAGTAATGAAGGTAGCAACATATATAGGAGTCCTATCTATCATATGTTGCTGCCTCTATTACTGTGCTATATATTAGACTATTAAGAGCCTTTCTTGTTCTGTCATATCATAGGACAGAACAAAAAAATGCTATAAATAATCTTTCATTGCGCAAAAGTATTATAATACGAAAAGCTCCAATCCAGAGCGGCACAAAGCGCTTATGCGCATCCCGTGCGCAGAATGATGCGCTTGAAGCAACACGGAGTCACGGCGCGCCGCATAGAGATGTTCAAAACACAAAGGAAAGAGATATTGATGTGTAGTTTTTTAAATCTGTGCGATAGTTAATTGAGCCTTTTCTTTTAACAGTTTTAAATCTCAGTTATTGTGCACTCTTGGAGAGAGTTTCATCATTCTGACTGTCGTAACCGAACGCGACACACAGTTTGAACGCTGAATGGAGGATGACAGAGAGAAGAGTTTACGTGAACTTGAATTTAACGACTTAAATATTCATCTGTATCTCACATTGAACTATGGAATGGCTTCAGAACACTTGGACTTTGACTTTATGGTGCTTTATAATGATTTTGTGTTTTCGTGGGGCTTAACAATAACACCGAATAATATACGCACAATATCTGATTTGGATCGGTCTCGTTTGACCGATACCGATCTGGCAGAAAATGCCAGTATCGGAGCCGATACCGATACGGAGTATCGGATCGATGCATCCCTATTAAATACTACAATTAATTATATAAAATATTAGGCTATTAATTGAATAATAATATTTAATAAACAACAACAACAGCCATCATAAAAGTTGCTAGGCAGCTCAGTCAAAAGTACAAAGCCAAAGACTGCCCAGTAGATTTACCCAAAACAAATTATATCTCATGTTTAACCACTTTAGAGGCATCAGAACCAGTGGCAAATCCCTGAAGATCTGGCCGAGGTGAGGCGCTCTCGGTGGGTTCATGAGTGCTGAACGGCTGCTGATGCCCTGGAACTCGCATCTCTGAAAATGTTGAAGTAAATTTTCAAATAGACGTTATCTTTATTAACACACCACATGTTTGAAGTCTAAACAAGTACATTCTCGCCTAAAAAAAAAAAAAAACTTAAAACTACAGTCATTGACACAAAAAAGTAGTAATTCTAAAATAGTGGATAGTGGATTTGGGCGTCCGCCATGAGACTCGATTTTTAGAAATACTGCAAGCGGAGTGATACAAACGGTGAAACGGTTGGAGTTCTGTTGTCACTAGAATATCGCACTGCTGGAAAAGGCTCTCAGCCAATCAGATTCGAAGACCAGAAATACAATATAAATATACACACACACACACACACACACACGTACAACACAGTTCTTTCTGGTCCTCGAATCCAACTCAAAACACAGAAGTGACATTACAATAGAAGTCTGGGGACAAAAAAAAGATAATTTACTAGCCATTGGCAATTCTATTGTCAAGGTGTGCGTAGAGGGTTGTTTATGTACATTAACTAATGTTAACTAATTGTAAATGTTACCATATTAAGGGCCCAAGTGCCAGTGGTGCATGGACCCTCTTGGAATTGCTCAGTTTATTCCTTTTATTTCTCATGATGGGTGAGAGTAGATGAGCAGCTGACTTCAGTGGAGTGTAGTTTGTTTGATAGTATCACTAGCGGTGTTTGAAGATGCCCACCCTGCCTTTAAACTGAGAGGCTATAAAGTACATGCTGTTCCCTTTAGTGAGCTAATCCGGCCGGCTTTTTCTGCCTCCCTGGGTTTTAAAACATTTTGGAGTCTGCCTTTGCTTACACACACATATACGCAGACACACACTCGGACTGCTCGCAGCACTTAGCCTGGATGTCAGCAGAATACTCCACAGCACTCATCACCAAGGGCAACGGCCCATATAATCGGCTGTTGTCTCAGCTGGCTGCTGGCAGCGCAAACTTTGTTGTTGTCTGGCTTATAAAATATTTTGTTTGTTAGAGTGGTCTTTGGCACATGTTGCAGTGTATAGCTGCACGTGGGGTCAAGTACATTTTCCATACTTCAGTTTGGGGACCAATTCTCACTATTAACTAACTACTAACTACAAATTTTGTCTCAATAAACTCCCAATTTTCTGCTTATTAATTGTCAGTAAGGTAGTTGTTAAGTTTAGGTATGGGGTAGGATTAAGTGATCTAAAATATGGTCATTCAGAATAAGGCACTAATATGCATTTTATAAGTACTAATAAACAACCAATATGGTAGTAATATGCATGCTAATAAGCAACTAGTTAATAGCAGTGATTAAAGTTCTAGTCTGTCAGTCATATAATGGCAGGTATAGGTCACTGTCTCTATAAGAGGGAAAAAGAACATGCACAGAGAAATCCAAATTAAACAATTCCCCATCGTAACTACACATTGATGGCCTAAGACACGAAACGAGCGGTTTGTGTGAGAAAACAAACAGTATTTATATCGTTTCTTACCTCTTGTTTTTTACCTCTTTACCTCTTGCATCCGGTGTGTGACGTGTGTGCGCGCACTCTGGCTTAGTCTGCGTGAGAGATCACTTCTGACGCTTTCCGGCGCTTGCGCAGACTAAGCCAGAGTGCACGCACACGTCACACACCGGATGCGTGCGTGCACTCAGATCACTTGGACATGGTTGTGTACAAGAGGTAAAAAACGATATAAATACTGTTCATTTTCTCACACAAACCGCTCATTTCGTGTCTTAGGCCATCAGTGTGTAGTTACGATGGGGAATTGTTTAATTTGGATTTCTCTGTGCATGTTCTTTTTCCCTCTTATAGAGACAGTGACCTATACCTGCCATTATATGACTGACAGACTAGAACGGTTTGACCTAAAAATATCAAAATTGGATCTACTGAAGAAAAAAAGACACCTACATTTTGGATGCCCTTGGGGTAAGCTGATAGATATCAAATTTTAATTTCAAAGTGAACTATCCCTTTAAATACTGTAACATCTACGTGTTACCAGTACATTTGACTTAAACAAGACACTCCAGGCAAAACCACTTTTTGTTGGTTTGTTTTTTTGTTTTGTTTTTTCCTTCAGGAACTGTTAAATTTTGAGATTTTGGCCTATTTTGCTTTCATAACATGTCTTTATTTCAGACTAGTGGAAAGAAAACATCCAAAATACATATTTAAGTGTTTATTTTAATAGACTTATGTTTTTGCCTCTGTGGATTTCAATGACAATGCCTTATCTTTTAAGGCCGTTTTCTCAAAATTAGTTTTTCTACACTTCAGTAGCCACTTACATAAACTAAACTTTACAGTTTTATTCCTATAATCTGAAGGTTTTTACCGAGGGGTTTGTTCATATGTCATTCGCCTGATTTATATTAGGGGTTTACTGAGGGTTTTATTTGTATATCATTTGCCTGATTTTGATTTTATTCCTAAAAGTATGGTTCTAATGAATTTTTCTAGCTGTTGATATTATTTTCTGATTTATGGAATGATAAAAAAAAAGAGATATCCAAAAAAATCACCATTTTAAAGTGCCCCTATTATGCCATTTTGAATATTGCCTTTCTTGCAGTGTGTAATGTAAACAATTTGCATAGTTGTAAAGCCAAAAGTGCATGATAAATACAGTTATTGTCTCCCAAAAGAAAGAATTGACTCTGAACAGCCTGAATGAGTCATTAGTAATTCGAATCCCACTTCTGTGATGGCTACACGTCACTATGTAACACATTTATGCACATAATGCCTGCATATGTTCTGCGCTGGCCATCCGCAAACACTATAGCTTGTTCATGTCGAGAAGACACTCTATCCTATGCTGTGAAAGTAAACTCTTTTTATTTTCACTTCTGAAAGATGAGGCTACATCAGTAATTGATTTTTTTTTTTTTTTTTTTGGACCAGCTGGCCTCAATGAATCGCAATCTGTAAGTATGATAAATAATAAATGTTTATATTTTCTATTGAGCGTTCAAAATCCGAAACTGTGGCAATGGGTGTATCATTTCCGACATGCACTGTACATGGTAGACCAATCACAGCAGACTGGGCAGTCTGACCAATCAGAGCAGAGTAGGCTTACGGAAAGGAGGGGTTTAGAGAACGAATCTTAGTACTGCTTCGAACAAATCGTTTGAGAATCTGTGGAAAATGAGATGATATTAAATGCATATTTTGAGAAAACAAAAGTGTTTTTTGCCCTTGAATGCATGTAAACCTATTATAGGAGACTCTCACAACAATATTAGACACCTTAAAAATGGCATAATAGGGACACTTTAAAAACCTTTAACTCTGTCAACAAAATTAAATAATAATTTTGAAACTAGCTTTATCCAGTGTTCAGATTGTTGTATGCAAATGAGTGCATATTTAATTAGAAAATGCCTCATTTCCATAATTAAAACAACTTTTCAGAAAATTTGTAACACAAAAAATTGCACTGTGATTAACTCAGGAAAGTGTGTTACATTTTTGCCCTATTTAGGCTATGTCTACATTAAACCGGATACCTTTGAAAACAGCATTTTCATTTTGAAACACTCTTTCCTGTCAACACGCTAGCGTTTTCAAATGTTTTCCAGAAATTTCACAGTTTTCACCTTACTGCACCTGCGTAAAACCTTATAAAAGCTCACTGAGATGATACAGATGGAACAGAATAAAATAAAGAATAAACTGAATAAAGTTCTCACACTATTCTTCAACTGCCCTCATGTTTTGCTGCAGGACCACTTGCGAATGTTGAAAATTTTCTGTCATCTCTGAAGGACTGCGATATGAAGAGTGTACAAAGTACCGTATTTTTAGCAACAGTGTGAAATTGAATACCACATAACAGACACAATACCGGTATAAACATAGATAACTGTCAGTACAATATGTCTCAGGACTAAATGTGCGTCATTGTTTTTACAGTTCACACTACAATGCAAAACAGTGTTTTCAAATGTATCCACTTTGGAGAGCTTTTTGGAAAGCTTTGTTTTTAGTGACAACAATGCAGGCTTAGTGTGAACGGAAGGCCAAAATGGAGAGAAAAAGATTCATTTTCAAATGAAAACGTATTAGTGTGGAGTAGACAAGGCCTCACCTGTGGCCTGTTCTAAACGTTTGCCTGTTATTTGTTAAGCCAAGACACATGACTTAAACGTGTGCGGAATTTACAATTAAGGGCTTCATCAGCTGTCTGTGTTTAAGGCACGCGCAGCACAAGACTTGATGTTCCCTCGGTGGTTTTTCCCCCAAGGCATTATTAGGCAGTGTCGGTTGCTCGGTTTTAGGAGTCTGACTGGTTTCCTTCCTCTGGTATTTTTTTTCGCTGATGATATTTGTCCTTGCCCAATACATGCTGACGAACATGTCTTCTTTCATTTCCTGTCAACATTTTTTTGCATGGTCACATTTTTCCGTTGAAAGGTGCTGATAAGTCATGCTCAAAAACAAACCTAGCAGCTGAACACCTGATCTGCTGATGTTTCTCCCAGGATGCTTTTGAAATGGCAGCGAGAGCTGAGGGTGGCCTCTCATTGGATGGGGGCAATGCCGCTGACGCAAAAGAGTTGGAGGACGAAGTCGGGAGAAGCAAATACCACCACAGTGTCTGTGTACTCAAGCCCATCCGCTCCACCAGCAAGTATGTACTAAAGTTACTGGTCAGTGTGCCTTTCATTTCAGTAAGCAAATCGTGAAGGGTAACACTGTGTCCATTTTCAGATATCTACATGCTTTTGAAGGTCATTCTCTCAAATGTCAATGGCTCAATAGACCTGAGATGCCAATAGAAGCATTTTCTGAAACAACTGGTGACAAATTGAACTATTTGAATAGATAACAGTGTCAGCTGATAAGTGGTTATTAATAACAGCCTTAAAGGAACAGTTCACTCAAAAAAATGAACATTTGCTGAAACTGTAGTTGGATTTAGCTTTTAGCTTTTATCACTTGCTCACCAATAGATCCTCTGCAGTGAATGGGTGCTGTCAGAATGAGTCCAAACAGCTGATAAAAACATCACAAGTAATCCACACCACTCCAGTCCATCAATTAATGTTTTGTGAAGTGAAAAGCTGTGTGTTTGAAACAAAGAAACAAATCTATACTTAAGGCTTTTTTAACTTCAAGCCTTTGCTTCAAGCTGAAATAAAAAGAGTCCTCTGTCCATAATATTGCTTTCTCCAGAGAAAAATTGGTCTCGTCTGAATCAGGGGAGAAATATGCACAGATCAAGCAGCGTTTACAAGCAAAAACAGTCCAAACAGCTCTAAACAAATATGTGGGTAAATTTTGATGTGAGAGGACAACAGGAGATGGACTTTTTCACTGGAAGAAGCGTGATTATGAATGAGTATTTTGGCCAGAAGCAACGGTTTAAAATTAAAATGTCAATCAAAATTTCAGTTCACAAGCTTGCAGTTTTTACAATTATTAGATGGGAGGCATGCTATAAATAATGTTTTATAAGTGTTTTTCATGCATCAATTGAAAACAGCCTAGACTAAAATATAGATTCTTGGGATTTAAGAATCAGTTCATCAAAATGAGTCGATTCAAACTGAGAAATCACTTTTGTCAACCCAGCCCTAGTACAAACATCTCTGTTGAATTTTAACAAAAGCCACATTTCAGTGAAATTACAACCATATTAAAATGTCACAGTGCAGTGATTAAGCTCAAATGACACAGTTTTATGAGACATATACTGAGTCCCTGAGAAAGGCTCATGGGACTCACGCTGGGTGGCCCTAATAAAATAAACCAAATTGCACTGAATTAAAATACTGCAGCTTAGAGACTAATCCACAGCTCTTGTCTCTTCTCCTGTCCTGTTTTTCATTGTGTCATCACAGGTATCAGCATCCGGTCGACAACGCTGGCCTCTTCTCTTTTATGACATTTAACTGGTTGACCTCACTGGTAGTGTTGGCCCATAAGAAGGGTCAGCTGTTTCTGGAGGATATATGGGCCGTCTCACAGTTTGAGAGCTGTGAGGCCAATCGTCGCCGGTCAGTACTGATATATGACTTCTTATCACAGATCAAGCATTCATCCAACTAAAATATATGTAATTCAGGTCAAATGATACCATAAATACTATACTGAATGATAGATGAACCATGGTAGTTTCATAGTACTCCAAAGTACTTAAAAGAATACCATTGCACTTGCATGGCTCATGTCCAAATCAAGTGGGGTTACAGTGGAACTTCTTGGACCTGGAGCCAGGTAATTGGTAGATGCATTGCATGTTAACAAAATATCATTTCCGCAGGCTGGCCGGGCTGTGGGATGAAGAAGTCAGGTCACGAGGGGACGAGGCGTCTCTTCGTCGTGTGGTCTGGCGTTTTTGCCGCACACGTCTGCTGCTGTCCATCCTCTGCCTTATGGTTACTCAACTCGCAGGCTTCAGTGGCCCAGTAAGTAACACCATCTCAGCTCTGTTGTGTCTTTCTGGTGTCTTTTCCCTCGATCTATCTCTCTCTCTCTCGCTCTTGCTCTCTCTGTGTATTATTAGCTTTATAGACCCACCTATCAAATCCTGCCCCCCTCAAATGCTCAGGTGAGTGTTCAGATGGGGAATGAACAGTGTGTTACATTATCACTGGGCCTCAGAAGTGATCTGCATTACCTCTGTGGTGTTTCCAGTGTGACTTCCAAAACCATTTTATCAATTCATTTAACCATTAGTGCTATTTATAAAGTGCCTTAATGATGACTTGTGCCAACACCAAAAGAGTATTACAGTTTGTCTGCTGCTTTTTGCCGAATAGTCTGACTCTATTGTCAAAAATAGGGGAACTTTATTAATTTAGATGTTACTGAAGTATGTCATATCTGCGCCACTAACGGCACCAAATGGAATTGCAAGCCATTTGAGCTGGCCAATTTTGTCGGATGTAACAGCATAAACTCAAACATAGAGTGCACTAGGGTCAGGCAACTTTTGTAGAAGTGTTGGTTCCAGAAGTATTTTTTCCATTAAATTTTCCTATAGGGATTTTAAAAAAGTCTTTGTTAAAGCGTTATAAGCCACGAACCAAAATAACAAGCCATGAGGTGAATCACAACATTGCAAACATTAAGTAAAGCAAAACAATATTTGAAAATCATACAAAAGTACAAAACTATGTATTAGTGGGGGAAGGAACTACAATCCCATGAAGCATTGCAAAAAATAATTATAACACAATTAATTTTATCTAAAGAAACAATATATGGTAAGTTATATGTATATATACGTGCACAAATATAAGTATTTTGACAGCATAGCGACAGCATTTGCGGTGCCTTATAGGAGTGGCCAATCTCTGCAAGATCTTTTGTTGTGATTTGCTCACCGCCAGTCTCTGATTGGATGGATTTTTGCACAGCATTATGGGTAATGTAGTTTTCCCACCAGCAATCCCAAGTTTAAACCGTATTCTCTCAAGGTGAAATAATGCAAACTGATGGTTTCAACAAAAACATTTAACATCAGTTAACAACCTTGTAGCTCACAGTAGGACTGCCCTTAAAGGTTTATAAGATATCGACAAAAATCGGTTCCCCTCTGGAGAAAATGAATGGAGTTTTTACTTCCGCAACCTGGTTGCTCACTGTTGCCGGGAGTTTGGGGTAGGAATCGGTTCTGTTTGGTGCTGCCAGTTGTGTAGATACGACACACTTTATTTTAAAGCATGTCTGTCAGTTATGGCCAAATGTTATTAATCATAAACATCCTGTAGTTTTAATAAAGCTAAAGATAAATGACTCAAAACTTAGTCATCATTTTCAGTTCCGAGAGTTTCAGTTCCAAAAACAGAAACAAATTTATTACACCTGTCCAAAAAACTGCTGCTCTATGATTGTGCAAGTTTCTGTTTGTCTCTTGCTTTCCAGGTCCCAGGTGTTTTATATCTGTGGTGTTATTATCGGGTAGATAATAAGGAAAGTATTCTGTTCTTACGGTCCACTATGAAATGCTAGATTTGGGGTACAACTTAAGTTTAGGGGCATTGCATGTAGCACAAGCATAGTCTAACGAGAAGTCTCCTTAGATCAGGAGGATAGGCTAACACTTTCTTCAAGGAGAGCTTCTGTCACTGTCCCACCATGGGCGACACAGCAAGGCTCTGTCTCCTTCAACCGATTGGAGAAAATCGGGCTTATCAAAAGATTCTGTTTAATCATCAACTGCCTTTCTCTCCCTGTTGTCTATATTTAGCAACTCCCTGTAGAACATCTCCTTGAAGAGATACCTGTCCTTGCTCTGATGACTGAGATCGGGGGTGGTTTGTAAAGGAAGGTGGGTGTCGGGGGGAGGGTTCAGATTGGAGTTAGGGGTCAGAGGTCGCTGGGTCCCCATGTGTGTGACATGTGACAGAGGCTATTCTTTAGACTCCACAGGGTGTCCGTTAACCTGCGGGGAGAGCACACGGCAGGCAGAGCCGGTGAGGATTCCTGGGAGGTAAGGGCATGTTTCTTATGCAGGGCTGGATCAAGAGTTAATGCTGTTTGCTGCCCGTTTCTCTCTCTCTCTCTCTCTCTCTCTCTCTCTCTCTCTCTCCCTCCCTCTCTCTCTCTCTCTCTCTCTCTCTTTCTTGCCTACTCTCTCCTTTCTGTTTCCCTTCTCTTATTTGATCTGTAATTATTCACATCTCATGTGTGTTGAAATGATCCAGCAAGAAATGTCTGAAAGGTTGGGTAACTGGTCGGCAAATGATTGTGCAATGTATGTCCGATGACGGATGTGGGCAAGATTTTATGCCGATGGACAATTGATTCAGACTTCTCCAGATCGGAAAACGGACTTGCGGGGGTTTTATATTGCCGGGGTTTTGGACTGAAACGAGTTTTGAGAGATTCATGAGCGTACAGGCCGTTTTCAGACCCGCACCTCTTGTCCTCAATATGTTGCTGGATTTTTGACCAATTTCATGGACACCTTTTTGGGCAACTGTGCGGTGTAAATGGGTCTCGTAAGATGTGCGTCATTCAGGGAGGGTGATCGCTGCCCCACTAACCTCGATTAAAAATAAATGGGACAGCTTTTAAGTGATGACAACTCGCAAATGGACTCTGAAAGACCTTATTTTGTGCAACGTTGTCTTTTGTTTTTTTTTCCTCTCACAACAAAGTATTGATTTGCCTGATCCATGTTTTTTTTCATGCAACGTCTTTGTACATTTTTTTCCACAAACTGCTGATGTTTCAAGTTTCAAGGTTAAATATTCAAGGTTTCCTTAATAAAATCTAGCAGCTGTGTTCAACCACATGGGTTTGCCCTTGTTCCCAGTTTATGTCTGCATAT
>JAFVLL020012405.1:8988-57363 GCA_021397915.2 Tor tambroides | reverse complement strand
TTTTTTTTTTTTTTTTTTTTTTTTGCAGTGCATTAGACTAAATGTGTAATTGCAATTCAGGCCTTGCAGAGGCAAACTCATCATACAATACTATGGTGGTATAAATGGTACTAAAGTGGTAATATCATGGTACCAATACCATAGATACTGTACTGAACTGTAGTACTACAAGGTACTTCAAAGTATACCGTAGCACTGGCATGATACATGTCCAAATCAAATGATATTACACTGGTACTTCTTGGACCTGATGTAATTGGTTAGGTTAAACATCATTTCCGCAGGCTGGCCGGGCTGTGGGATGAAGAAGTCAGGTCACGAGGGGACGGGGCGTCTCTTCGTCGTGTGGTCTGGCATTTTTGCCGCACGCGTCTACTGCTGTCCATCCTCTGCCTTATGGTTACTCAACTCGCAGGCTTCAGTGGCCCAGTAAGTAACACCATCTCAGCTCTGTTGTGTCTTTCTGGTGTCTTTTCCCTCTATCTATCTATCTCTCTCTCGTTCTTTCTCTATCTGTCTCTCTGTGTATTATTAGCTTTGTAGACCCACCTATCAAATCCTGCCCCCCCCTCAAATGTTCAGGTGAGTGTTCAGATGGGGAATGAACGGTGTGTAAAATTGTCACTGGGCCTCAGAAGTGATCTGCTTTACCTCTGTGGTGTTTCCAGTGTGCCTTCCAAAACCATTTTATCAATTCTTTTAACCATTAGTGCTATTTATAAAGTGCCTTAATGATGACTTGTGCCAACACCAAAAGAGTATTACAATTTGTCTGCTGCTTTGTGTCAAATAGTCTGACTTTCATGTCACAAAAATAGGGGGAACTTTATTCATTTTGATGTTACTGAAGTATGTCATATCTGCGCCTCTAACGGCACCAAATGGAATTACAAGCCATTTGAGCTGCCAAATTGTGTCGGATGTAACAGCATTAACTCAGAGATAGAGTGCATTAGTGTCAGGCCACTTTTTCATCTGTGTTGGTTCCAGAAGTATTTTTTCCATTAAATTTTCCCATAGGGATTTTAAAAAAAGTCTTTGTTAAAGTTTAATAAGCCATGAACCAAAACAACAAGCTATAAGTTGCAAACTTTTTAAGTGAAGCAAAACAGTGTTTGAAAATCAAATCACAAACATACAAAACTGTGTACTTAACAGTATTAGTGGGGGAAGGAACTACAGTCCCATTAAGCATTGCAAATGACATAATCGAATAAAAAATATAATATAACACGATTCATTTTACCTATAGAAACAATATATTTTAAGTTCATTGCAAAAAATATACAAATACTTAAGTGTTTTGATAGCATAGCGAGATCTTTTATGTTTATTTTATGTTATTTGCGGCGCTTCATGGGAGTGGAACTGCAACTCTGATTGGGGTATTTTTGCACAGCATCATGGGTAATGTAGTTTTTCTACCAGAAATTCCCATCTTCAACAGAATTCTTTCAAACATAGGTTAAATTAATGCAGACTGATGGCTTCAACAAAAACTTTTACCATCGATTAACAACATCGTAGTTCACAGTAGGACTGTCTTTAAAGGTTTATAATTTATCGTTAAAAATCAATTCCCCTATGGAGAAAATGAATGGAGTTTTTACTTCTGCAACCTGACTGCTGCACTCTAGCAGTCAGTATTTTTCAGTTCTGTTTGGTGCTGCCAGTTGTCTAGATATGACACACTTCACCTTTAAGAGCATGTCTATTAGTTAAGGCCCAATGTTATTAATCATAAATGTCCTGCAGTTTTAATAAGGCTAAAGATAAATGACTCAAGACTTAGTCATCATTTTCAGTTCCAAGAGTTTCAGTTCCAAAAACAGAAACAAATTTATTACACCTGTTCAAAAAACTGCTGCTCTATGATTGTGCAAGTTTCTGTTTGTCTCTTGCTTTCCAGGTCCCAGGTGTTTTATAACTGTGGTGTTATTATCGGGTAGCTAATAAGGAAAGTATTCTGTTCTTACGGTCCACTATGAAATGCTAGATTTGGGGTACAACTTAAGTTTAGGGGCATTGCATGTAGCACCAGCGTAGCCTAAAGAGAAGTCTCCTTAGATCAGGAGGATAGGCTAACATTTTCTTCAAGGAGAGCTTCTGTCACTGTCCCACCATGGGCGACACAGCAAGGCTCTGTCTCCTTCAACTGTTTGGAGAAAATCGGGCTTATCAAAAGACTTGGATTTTGATCTGTTTAATCATCAACTGCCTTTCTCTCCCTGTTGTCTATATTTAGCAGCTCCCTGTAGAACATCTCCTTGAAGAGATACCTGTCCTTGCTCTGATGACTGAGGTCAGGGGTGGTTTGTAAAGGAAGGTGGGTGTCGGGGGGAGGGTTCAGATTGGAGTTAGGGGTCAGAGGTCGCTGGGTCCCCATGTGTGCGACATGTGACAGAGGCTATTCTTTAGACTCCACAGGGTGTCCATTTAACCTGCGGGGAGAGCAAACGGCAGGCAGAGCCGGTGAGGATTCCTGGGAGGTAAGGGCATGTTTCTTATGCAGGGCTGGATCAAGAGTTAATGCTGTTTGCTGCCCATCTCTCTCTCTCTCTCTCTCTCTCTCTCTCTCTCTTATTTGATCTCTGTAATTATTCACATCTCATGTGTATTGAAATGATCCAGCGAGAAAATGTCTAAAAGGTTGGGTAACTGGTTGTTCAATGTATGTGCGATGACGGATGTGGGCAAGATTTTATGCCGATGGACAATTGATTCAGACTTCTCCAGATAAATACCAGCGAACGGAAAACGGACTTGCGGGGGTTTTATATTGCCGGGGTTTTGGACTGAAACGCTCTCAAGTTTTGGGAGATTCATGAGCGCCCAGGCCGTTTTCAGACCCGCACCTCTTGTCCTCAATATGTTGCTGGATTTTTGACCAATGTCATGGACACCTTTTTGGGCAACTGTGCGGTGTAAGTGGGTCTCGTAAGATGTGCGTCATTCAGGGAGGGATTGCTGCCCCACTAACCTTGATTAAAAATAAATGGGACAGCTTTTAAGTGATGACAACTCGCAAATGGACTCTCAAAGACCTAGAAAATGTGATTTTTTTTTTTTTTAATTTATTTTGTTTATTTTATTTTGTGCAACAATGTCTTTTGTTTTTTTCTTCTCACAACAAAGTATTGATTTGCCTGATTCATGCTTTTCTTCTTGCAACGTCTTTGTACATTTTTTTTTTTTCCACAAACTGCTGATGTTTCAACTTTCAAGGTTAAATATTCAAGGTTTCCTTAATAAAATCTAGCAGCTGTGTTCAACCACATGGGTTTGCCCTTGTTCCCAGTTTATGTCTGCATATCCTTGACTGCTTATGTGCATGATATTTGAGAACGGCGTGTGCGAGTGTGTGCGTGAATGTGCGTGCTTGAACTGTCGGCTGTTAAAGTTTTCTGTGTTTTGTGCTTGCACACACTCTGCTACTAATTTAATTGATATTAATTTTCAGGTGTTAAAACAAAAGTACGTCTCCATCCTGTACCCCATCCTGGTGTGACTGTAGGTAAAACAAAAAAAAAAAGTCTTTGAATCCACAAACAAGGGGCATTATGTCCATGATTATGTCACATTGCTTTGTCTCCCGCACAGATGGTACTGTCGGTACTGTTTCATTGTCTCTCTTGTTCTTTTCTGAAGGCTAGAGAAAAGGGCCGCATAAGGTAACGAACTATTAGAACACAGGCTGACATTCTCTCTCAGTAGACGTTGCCGCCCCCTCACTGTCTCCAATGATTAGAAGCCGTGCATTTTATGATGACGTCCCACACGTAGCATACAATGATCTGCATCCCTTTACCTTTCTCTGCCCAACGATGTAATCACGTCAGATATGTTTTATGATGAGGAAGCGAGGTTGTGAAGTGTAAATGTCGCACGGCTATGTTTGTATCCTCAGTCACGCCTGCTGTGTCCTGTCGCCCCCTTGCTCGTCCTCCCTCTCCGCAGGCGTTTGTGGTGAGGCGGTTGCTGGAGTACACGCAGATGAGCGAACCCGACCTGCCCTACGGCCTGCTGCTGGTGCTGGGCCTCTTGACCACCGAACTGATTCGCTCCTGGTCCCTCGCCCTCACCTGGGGGCTCAACTACCGCACTGGCACCCGCCTGCGTGGAGCCATCCTGACCATGGCCTTCCACAAGATACTGCGTCTGCGCAGCCTTCGGGAGAAGACCATGGGAGAGGTACGGTGTTGGGATTGGACGGGTGAGGCGTTTTGGATTAATGAATTGGACATTTAGCAAGGTTAGGAGCAGATATCCTAGGGTGTTGAATGGTGAAGAGATGAAGAGTGAAGGAAAATATCTAAAGAAGGTGATGTGCGCATATATTTTATGGTAGTCTACCGTATATCCCTCACATCTTGCCCACGTACGTGTCACTTTTCTCTCTAGCTGATCAATATGTGTTCGAGTGACGGCCAGCGCATGTTTGAAGCCGCTGCAGTGGGCAGCCTGTTGGCCGGAGGCCCCCTGGTGGCCGTGCTGGGAATGGCATACAACTTATCCGTATTGGGGCCGACGACTCTGCTGGGCTCTGCTGTATTCATCCTCTTCTACCCCACCATGGTGAGCTTTTCGTTCAGGCTTAGTGTTGCTTTTCCAGTGGGAGTTCCCATTGTAATGGCGGTGTTTTTCTTGTAGATGTTTAGCTCCAGGCTGACGGCGTACTTCAGGAGGAAGGGAGTAGCCGTGACTGACCAGCGCGTTCAAAAGATGAATGAGATTCTGAACTACATCAAGTTCATTAAGATGTACGCCTGGGTTAAGGCCTTCTCTCAAGCTGTACGAAGTAAGTTGTTGTGTGTTTGGCTCAGTGTTATTTTTTAGGATCAATGATGTACTAATGTAGTTTTTGTGAATATTTTGAATCAGATTGCATTTTTATGTGTTATTTATTTAGATTTTAGTTAAAGTTGTAGTAATTTTCGTTGTTTTTATTAGTTTTTTTAGTGTGTACAAATAGGTTTTTTTATTAAATTTAAATTTTTAGTTTTTTCTTTTGTTATTTTAGTAATTCAACTGAAACTGAAATGAGAATTTTTTTTGAAAATGAAAGTTTTTGTAGATTTAGTTTTAGTTTTAGTTAATGATAATAAACCTGGTTGTTGTTGCTGTTTGGCATAGTGTTATTTTAGTAAATTTGATATATTGTAGTTTTTATTTAATTTGAATTAGATTTTATATTTCTATTCTCAGTTTTAATTTTAGTTTAAGTTTTTGTAATTTTGTGTTTCTGAAAACACACTGTAGTTTTTTAATATGCTTGTACAGCATTTTATTAAGTTTTTAGTTTATTTTAGTATTTTAATTCAACTTAAGCTAAATGAAAATGAGAAATATGGCAAAAATATTAAAATTTGTATTTTATTGCAAGTAATGATGTAAATATGTTTTTGTAGTTGTTTGGCTTAGTGTTATGTTAGGATCATTGTTATGCTATTTGCTTTTTGTTAATATTTTGAATTGATCTTATTTTTAATTGTTAAATTTTTTAGAAAATAAATTTAATTATTAAATTTTTTTTGTTAAATTTTTTTTTATTTGTGTGTGTATATAGTATTTATTAAGTTTTAGCTTTTAGTTTTGGTTTAGTTTTAGTTGTTTTAATACTACACTTCAACTCAAACTAAATGAAAATGAGAAATGTTGTTTGGCAACTAGCTGAAATAATTTTTTTAGGTTTTATTTTTATTTCATGTAAAGAGAACTTTTTTTTTTTTTTGGTATGGTTTTAGTTTTAGTTAATGATAGTAACCTTAACCTGCTTTGGCTTATTTCTATGCAAATGTTTTGGCTTATCATTGCGTTTCATCTAACAGGAATTAGAGATGAGGAGCGTCAGATTCTGGAGCGAACCGGATATTTTCAGAGCATTACAGTCGGCGTGGCGCCCATCGTCGTGGTGATTGCCAGTGTGGCCACATTCTCCACCCACATGTTGCTAGGTTATGACCTTACCGCCGCACAGGTAGGGTTACATTGTTTGTTTGGAGGTGTAGGCATTACCACAGTATTAATGTACTCCTACACTGACACTTTATTTCTTTTTTCCAGGCATTTACTGTCGTCACTGTTTTCAATGCCATGACCTTTGCCTTAAAGGTCACCCCATTTTCTGTCAAATCTCTATCAGAGGCATCTGTCGCCACTGATAGGTTCAAGGTGAGCTTTCTCTCCTTCTTTCTCCAGATAGTTACTTCTACCTTTGACAGGTCTGGTAGTGTGTATTTTGCATGCTGTTCTCACAGGAACCCTGTTCCTGTAAATGCAGGTATGGTATCACTGAGGTGTGTTTGATATGGTCCAGGTGGATGATCTTGAATAAGATGGAAATGGGGCTGTAATTGGTGCCATATTGAAAAAGCTCCGGTTGCCATCCAGCTCATTTCTATCTTTCACTTAATCCTGCAGATTATATCTTCAATTCTTCTGTTTCTGACTTCAGTGGCAGATGAGAAAAATCACATAAAGTCCCTTTTACATGACTTGCATCACGCTTCAATAAATTTCCACATCAAAAGTGTTGGAGATACCATCATATAATGGCAATTTTAGGAAGATGTTAGAATAAGAAAATGGAAGTGGACTTGACAAAGAGTAAAACATGGTGAAAGCAAGAGAAAAAGAGTTTTATTTGAGCTTATAACTGAAAAAGCCTGCTGAGTGCTGTGATATGTTGGCATAAGACTTCTTGAACATGGGTTCACATCCCAGGTTGCTCAGCTTCATGCATCTGGACCAGACTTTTTAATTTTTGTGCCAGCATCACACATGTAACTATAGGGTGCTGCATAAAAGACAACTTTTCGACTTTTCTCCTATTAAAAAAAACAGTAGGATTTCTCCATTGGCTTTTGGATTATTTCATAAAATAAGCTCTGTGACAACAGAAGTTTATGATTCTTACATGTTTTGTTCAGCATGATAATCTTCACAAATGAATGCAACTTGAATTTTGAATCCTAAGTGCAATCGCCAGAAATAAAATGCTAAACGTAGGCTAAAAAAGAACTACACTACAGTTGCATGATTTCAGCGGCAGCATGAATTACTTTTAGTCTTTATTTAAAAAGATTTTCCCTGAAAGTTTAAGAATAGTTTTCAAGAGTGCAATTATAAACACAATGAGGCTGTGAAAGTGACTAGTGAGTAGATGAGTTTAGCTTTTAGGACATTTGATGTCCCAGACAACCTCTGTAGTCATATTTATCCACTTTTAGCAACTGCCTTTTTAAGACAAGTAAAAATCTTTATAAAAATCACATGTATTACTGATGTATGTTGTAGAATCACATGTAAAAATAAATTGAGCTTGTTAAACACAGACCTTATTTCAGGCATTTAAGTAAAAACCCATTCGAAAACCCATTGACTTTAAGACAGTTGAACCAGGAATGCTAAAATGCTTTCTCATCGCCAGGATTTGGCCTACAAAAATACATGATTTCTGCAGCACTCTAAGTCATGGATGACAAAACATGCAGACATCCTCAGACAAATGAAATAATTTAATAGCTAGAAAAGACAAACATCCTCTGTGTACTCTGGTAAATTTTCACCTGTAAATTAAATGATTGTTCTGCGAGACAAGTTCCTTTAATCTGTTTTCTCTGTTTCTGCATTTTCCTCCAGAGTTTGTTACTGATGGCTGAGGTCAAGATGATCCGTGAGCTCCCAAAGAATCCTTCTGTTGCGGTAGAGATGACCAGTGCCAGTTTGGCTTGGGAGACGGGCGGTCACAGCGCCCAGCCTTCGCCCCGCGGTACACCCTATGTAGGCCTCGGCATGAGAGGGTGTCGCAAGAAGTGCCAACAGCGTGACGACCCAAAACGTCACGGGATGCTGGAAGAGGAAACGCATGGCCAGCTGTTGAATGATGTGTCTGTAGACATGGTGTCCAGTCCTGACGATCAAACCCTTCAGGTGCCGACCATCAGCCAACGGCTGCAGAGAACTCTTCACTGCATCGATCTCTCCGTACAAAAGGTCTTCACCTTTCTCAGTGCTAATTTGGTAATGGTAGAGCTAACAAGGAATAATCATACTGATAATCATTCCTGTGTTTGAATCTTCAGGGGAAGCTGGTCGGTGTCTGTGGCAGCGTGGGAAGCGGCAAAACTTCTCTCATCTCTGCCATTCTTGGACAGGTGAGCGATGGTCTGATTTGAAGTTTAAAAAGAGCAGCTGTCCTTTGTCTACGTTGAAGGCAACATGCATTAGATGTGTTCCGAAATCCTCTTATCTGTTTTAACGCCAGTTATGTGTGTTTCCAGATGACTCTTTTAGAAGGGACTGTTGCTGTAAATGGAGATTTCGCGTATGTGGCACAACAGGCCTGGATTCTCAATGCATCCTTCCGTGACAATATCCTGTTTGGCAAGGAAATGGAGGAAGAGAGGTGAGCACCAAATACACGGAAAGTGTAAATGCCCCCAAAATACTCACAGCGAAGTTCTTTTTCAATAATCGCTTAATAAAAAGAGAATCCTACAATTTTTACAGTAGGCTATCATTTGTCAGTGTCATTATTGGATCCTGGATTTGTTTCCATCTATATATTGACTATGAAAATAGAGATTTTCCCACATGAGAAAAGTTGGACCAAAAGTCCAACTACGTTTTAATAGAATACACATGAATACTCATATTAATGATGATCACGCCTATTGCTCTTTCTGCTGTATAATATTATATTATTACTATTATAAACTGTATTGATGCCTATTTAAAGGAACACTCCACTTTTTTTGGAAATAGGCTCATTTTACAACTCCCGTAGAGTGAAACAGATGAGTTTTACCGTTTTTGAATCCATTCAGCCGATCTCTGGGTCTGGCGGTAGCACTTTTAGCTTAGCTTAGCATAGATCATTGAATCAGATTAGACCATTAGCATCGCGATCAAAAATGACCAAAGAGTTACAATATTATTCCTATTTAAAGCTTGACTCTCCTGTAGTTACATCGTGTACTAAGACCAGCAGAAAATGAAAAGTTGCGATTTTCTAGGCTGATATGGCTAGGAACTATACTCTCATTCTGGCGTAATAATCAAGGAAATTTGCTTGCCGTGCACCATGGGTGCAGCAGGCGCGATGATATGAGCGCAGCCTCTGAAAGTAGTCCCCAGCTATATCATAGGCTACTGAGCTGGGGACTACTTTCAGAGGCTGCGTCATATCATTAAGCCTGCTACACCCATGGCTATGGCAATTTCAATTTCCTTGATTATTACCGCTTGAATGAGAGTATAGTTCTAGCCATATCAGCCTAGAAAAATACTTGCAACTTTTCATTTTTTCAGCTGGTCTTAGGTACACTGATGTAACTACTTGGGAGAAGTCAAGCTTTAAATAGGAAAATATTGTAACTCTTTGGTCATTTTTGATAATGGTTAATCTGATTCAATGATCTATGCTAAGCTAAAAGTGCTACTGCCAGACCCGGAGATCGGCTGAATGGATTCAAAAATGGTAAAACTCATCTGTTTAACTCTAGGGGAGTTGTAAAATGAGCCTATTTCCAAAAAAAGTGGAGTGTTCCTTTAATACTTAGTGCAGATATATCTATAATCTTTTTTTTTTTTCACCAAATAACACAGAAATTGAATTGATGAGAATAATTACTATTACAACTCATGAAAATATGGATTTAACTTATCTCTGTACCTTTTTAAACTACCACATCCATACATTTACAGCCTGTGTTTTTGTATTTTATTTTTCCCCCGATGTTGCTGTCAATCTATGAGTTTCATTCCACTCAATAAAAAAAAAAAGAAAAAGAAAATCAAAATACTTGAGCAACAGTTTAGCGAACGTCCAATTCTGTCCATTCTCTGGAGAGCCGCATTTAGATGAATATGTTAATATGTGCTGTGCATATTCCTTGCAATGACAAAATAAACAAACAACAAAAATGACAGCAGTGAGAAAGCAGCAGTTAAGAAAGCATCTGATTATAGCGATGTGCATATGTGTGCACCAGCTCTGCAAATCATCACTACAATCAAGTCACATCATGTGTTTATATAGCACTTTATACAACAGATTGCTTTAAAGAAGCCTTACAGTATTAACTCCTTCCCCGCCAGTGTTTTGTTTTGTTTTTGTTTTTTTAAACTTACCATCCACCGCTGGCATTTTTGATCATTTTCACAAAAGCTTAATGGCCCTCAGAATATTTTGTTGTATGAATATCTGAACATGCAATATGTCAAAACAAAGAACAGAGCCTCTGCTTTTAAACAAAAAACACGTTTTATTCTAGCTTCAATCTGTTTTTATCAACTCTTGAATGTGGGTAAGTTTCATGAAAAAAGCAACATTTTGAACAAAAGCTGAAAAAATCAAATTTTTTTGTAAAAGACTACGTCTGGATCAGATTCAGAACAATGATCAAAATATAGATGGAATCGATCGCTTCCATCAACACATCTGAAGCTTGCACGATCCTAAACCGCTTCCTGGATCAACATTTCATTTGGTAACCTTAGGCAGTTTTGATTTATATGTTGATGATCATGTTATTTTACATATGCATCTGCTTACATACGTGATCGCTTGCTTCTGTTTCTTCTTTGCCGTGTTTTGATCCAGATCTTCAAAACTCTTTCAGAAGATGTATAATAGCGCCTCCTACCGTACACCAGTTAAAACACAGAAAGCAAATTCAACTAAAAAGCAGCTCTTCAGAACATATCCGCCTATTACATAATCATCACAGACCAACAGTAGTTCAAAAGCATTTACAAGCTGGAGCAAACTTTGCTTTGGCAAGCTATTTTGAGCTTCCGAAACAAATTCCAAACGGACTTCGTTTTGGCCTGATTTTGTTCAAATAATGAACAATTATTCTTCAAAATGACGAGTATCTTGGGGCCTTAATACTACACACGTCAGTACTTTTTCTTTTGCCAAATGGCTGCACTACATCAATGTAATGAGTAATGTGTTTGAGTCTGTGTGAAGGAGACTAAAGGGCTGAGCAAGTGAAACAAGGCTGCGGGCGGATTAGTGAATGTGACTCGTGACTCAGCACAGAGATAATATCAGCACATATAACCTTGAGCACTTGTGCTTTGTCATTGAATAGCCTCCACCTCCTGATATATTTATAACTGTAATGACACCTTGATATTTTACCATTAAGAGTAAGCAATTGTGGTTTTAATGTAGGATATTTTATTCTTCTTTTATAGGTATCAGGCTATTTTGAGTGCTTGCTGCTTGAGACCAGACTTGGCCATCCTTCCTAATGCTGACCTGACTGAGGTAACACATCCTACACAAAAATCAGCAGATACTCGTAAGCCTGTTATGCACTGCACGATTTACACACACCGAGCACAGCATTCTGTTCTCACATTCTTAGGTTCAAGACAGCAGTCCAAAACAGTGAATCTAATCACTAGTATACTGGCAAATGTTAACTTCAAGATCGAACGATATGGCATAAGTTTGGTATTTGAAATAAAAACAGCGCAAAGGCAAACAAAGAGTGCAATCTATATTAGCGTTTTTCTCTATATGAAGTATGGAGTTTATTCAGACCACAGACATAAAGTCTCACAGGTGAAGTGATGTACATTAACAACAATTTGGAACAAATATTATGTAAAATCATGGCCAAAATTGTACAGCGTGCACCTGAGCTACTAATACAATAATAATACATTTCCAAAACACTAAATTCCCATTTAAAAGAAGGTATAATCTGGGTTAATATTTTATACGTGGTGTGATTTCCTCTCTCAGATTGGAGAACGTGGTGCTAACCTGAGCGGTGGGCAGCGTCAGCGGATAAGCCTGGCTCGAGCTTTATACAGCAACAGGGATATTTACATTCTCGATGACCCTTTAAGTGCTCTGGATGCCCATGTTGGAAATCACATCTTCAACAACGCCATTAGAAAACATCTGCGTGGCAAGACCGTCATCTTTGTCACTCACCAGCTACAGGTATTATAATGTCATGCCGGCTCTTGTTTAAAGTGCTGTATATGAATTTTTAATTCAACTTCTAAAAAAAACTGTCCCGTTTCTGTCGTCAGTATCTGGTGGACTGTGATGACGTGATCTTCATGCGTGACGGCAGCATCACAGAGCAGGGCAGCCATGAGGACCTGATGAATCTGAATGGAGACTATGCCGCCATGTTTAACAACCTTCAGCTGGGAGAAACACCCATCATTGAGGTCAGAAAACACCGAAATTATTTTTTTCTCACCCCCATGTCAGGATGAACCTCAAACATCATAGCGTTTGGGCCAGAACCAATGGGGTTTGACGATAGTTGACATATGAGGTTCAAAGAATAAAGACTTTTATTTTTAATCTGTTCATCCAAACTGATCGTGTCACTTCAGAGGACCTTGATTATAACAGTTGAGTCTGGATTAATTAATTTCACTTGTTTTTTTTTTGGAGCTTTAAAGTTTTGGGTCCTATTGAATTTTATAATAAACACCTAAAACATTCTTCAGAATATCTTCTTTTGTGGTCTACAAAATAAAAGTCACACAGGTTCTCATTGACACGAGGGTTTGTAAGTGATGATGGAATATAATTTTTGAGTGAATTATCCCTTAAGTTTATGTGTTTTATTTCTAAACAGATGAAATAGGGAAGATGTTGAAACAGTTCAGAGACAGTTCACCCAGAAACTATCTTCATCATTTTCCTGATGTTGTTCCAATCCCACATGACTTTATTGCTTCCGCAAAACACAAAAAGAGAAGTTTTGAATGTCTACACAGCTTTTTTTTTTTTTAACAGCTCCATCGGTTCTTGCATGCCATTGCGTGATTCTTGCATATGCACAAATGAGATTGAAGCCATGGTGGAGATTTTAAATCTGTCATTGTGTGTCATCCCAGGTTCCAAATAAGAACTCTGGGAGTTCCTTAAAGAAACCCTTAGAGAACAAGAAGTCAGGATCTGTCAAAAAAGAAAAATCAGCCAACCAGGGTGATGGTAAGTATGAGTATGCTAAACACAGTAAATTACACTGTGCTCTACTTGACTCACATTTAGTCACTCTTTACCTTTTGACCTAGTGATTTAACTCACTTCTGTCTGTTTTCTTTCAGGTCAGCTGATGCAGGTGGAGGAGAGAGGGAAAGGCTCAGTGCCCTGGGCAGTGTACAAAGTGTACATCCAGGCTTTAGGAGGCTGGCCTGTCTTCCTCTTCATCCTGGCCATCTTTGTTCTCAATGTGGGCAGCACAACCTTCAGCAACTGGTGGCTCAGCTACTGGATCAAACAGGGCAGCGGGGTAAGAGACCATGGGCAGTTCAGAGCAAAAGAAAGGCAGAAAGGCTTCAATTCCATCAGACCAGAGTAGAAGTGTTTAAATATTTCATGTGCTTCTGACCTTTACCAGTGGTTTGTTTCTTCTCTTTCTAGAGCTGTTACTGTTAGTTTGTCTCCATGCATTGGAAATTACAAATCACAAATGACTAATTCTATTCTTTTTGGCCACAAAACTCATGCACTGAAGCATTATGAAATTCTTTGTGGTACGACTGATCTTCATGTCATAGTCATCACAGTATTTCTGTATTAACATAAATATGAATTGGCTATTTATTTAAAATCACCATGAAATAAAAACGGATAGTTATTTTTTATGGAATTTTACAGTATTTATAATAAATGATTTGTCTGTGCATTTTTTTTTTTAAATAATGCCCTCAATCTTTAACCAAAACATTAACTTTGCAACAACATCATATATATATATATATATATATATATATATATATATATATATGTACACACACACACACACACACACACACACACACAAATATTTTCATTCATTACCATGTTTTACTGTATAATGCAGTGTGTCTGTGGTTTCTTGTTCAACAGAACACAACGGTGCAGGTGGGGAACAGTTCAGTGCTGAGTGAGAGTATGCGAGATAACCCTCTGATGCAACACTATGCTGCTGTCTACACTATGTCTATGGGAATCATGCTCCTTCTCAAACTACTGAGAGGCATTGTGTTTGTTAAGGTAAGATTTTACGTGATGTAGTCATTTTATAGCGATTATAGTTATTCATGATGGACTTGCTGTGTCAGATAATGAAGTCCATGTTTCAGCGGCTCATCTTTTGTTTTTTTTTAAGGGTACTCTGCGTGCCTCCTCAAAGCTCCATGACGAACTTTTCCAGAAGATTCTTCGTAGTCCCATGAAATTTTTTGACACAACGCCCACAGCTCGCATCCTGAACAGATTCTCCAAAGACCTGGATGAAGGTGGGACCTGATGGAGGGTTAGATTGTAGCGATTCTTACAGTAATCAATACATTTAGTTAGAATAACAAGACAATATAGGATGTTACCAGTCAAATGAAATAAACAAAATCCACTTTTGCACTGCAGAAGTGGCACAGAAGCCGCATCAGAAGTGGCATTTACACTGCAATTAAATAATGCATGCATAATGCTATGAGATTAGTGTTAGCTGCAAGGCTGAACGGGTCACTGAATCATTTACTTCACTGATTCATTCAAATGGATCATTTATGAATGAAGCAAGTGAATGTCTTTATGAATGAATCATTGATTCGTTTAAAAACGACGTTTCATTCAAGAACGAAAAGCTACTGTGAGTTGATTGGTTCTGTTATGGCTTTTTTGGAACTATTTTTGTTAAGGAAATAGAGCAAAAACCGACAATAACCCTCAAATGAGACTCAAAGTATTAACTTCTTGTTTATTGAACTGCTGTACAAAATTAATACCGTTATCGTAGATGATACATATTGCACACCTCTATTTTCAGACAAACTCTCTCACCTGACATTTCTAAACGCTTCCCTGTTTTCCCTCAGTGGACACACGTCTGCCGTTCCAGGCTGAGATGTTCATTCAGAACGTGATTCTGGTTGTCTTCTGCCTGGGTGTGATTGCCAGTGTGTTCCCATGGTTTCTGGCGGCAGTAGGGCCACTGGTCCTCCTCTTTACAGTGCTTCATGTGGTTTCTCGGGTCTTCATTCGAGAACTCAAACGATTAGACAACATCACACAGTCACCTTTCCTGTCTCACATTGCGTCCAGCATTCAGGGCCTGACCACAGTGCATGCTTATGGGAAAGAGGATGAATTCCTTCACAGGTGAACGCTGGGATATCATTCTGCCTTTACTTTGTTGTATTTTTGTCCTTAAACGATAAGATTCCAGTGAGCATGGTTGATGGACTTTGTCTGTGTGTTTTCTCCCAGGTATCAGGAGCTGCTGGATCAGAACCAGGCTCCCTTCTATTTGTTCAGCTGCGCCATGCGCTGGCTGGCTGTGCGTCTGGATGTGATTAGCGTGGCTCTCATTAGCATCACGGCTTTGATGATCGTCCTCATGCACGGCCAGATTTCTCCTGCATACGCAGGCTTGGCCATTTCCTATGCCGTGCAGGTGAGGGGAAATTGTGTAAAATGTTGTTTTTACTCTTTTAAATGGATAGTTCACCCAAAAATGATCATTGTGTCATTCCAAACCCATAAGACTTCGGTTATCTTTCTATCTTTGAAACACAAATTAAGCTTGAACCTGAGAGGTTTCTGTCCCTCCATTACAGTTCCAGGTAACCAAAACTTAGAAGATCCAAAAAGGTTATAAAGGCATTGTAAAAGTAATCCCTATGAATTGACCAGTCTTGATATGATCACTTTATATGATAAACAGATTTTCTCTCATTTGTTAACATGGAAGAACACGGAAGAACCAATGAGGTTGTTTTAGTGTGACGCATACACAAGCTTCCATGTTTACCATAAGTGTGCGTATGTATATCGATCATTGGTTAAATCTAAATAAAAGCCTAAATTAAATATTCATCATATAAAGCAATCATGTGTCTTTACAAGACTTAGATTAAAGTGCTCACGTTTATGACGCCTTCCTGACTTTTTTTTTTTTTTGGGATATATAAGTTTTGGTTACCTGGATTTACAATGGAGGGACAGAAATCTCTCAGGTTTCAATAAAAATATCTTCATTTGTGTTTCAAAGAGTAACCAAGATTACGTCTTATGGGTTTGTAATGACATGAGGGTGAATAAATGATTCCAGAATTTTCATTTACTCTTGAAAACCGGCTTAGGTTGGTTAATGTAACTGTTTGCAGTAGTAATAAAAGCAACACAGCCTATTTTCCGGAAGTAAACCACAACTGATGATGTCAAGCGGGATTGATGCCCTGCAGGCAGAACAGCAAATGCATTTCTCTTCACTGCTTAGAAAATCCCACATACTTTGCATCTGTGGCAGACTGATACACATGCCATTCTGTGCATGTTATGCCTTTTGTCTGATTGGTTTTCTGCCAAAATGTGAAGTGAGAAAAAATGCTTTCCATTTTTAGCAGCTTCTCCTCCTGAGTCATTACCTAGTTACACTGGTAAGCAGGTGCCACTAGTACTCACGGCGGTATTCATGTTGATGACGCAAATGCACTGTGGTTTACAGCCAAATCATACAATGTGAAAAGAAACCTGCGGTGAAAAAGGGAGGGAATCAAACTCCGGTTTGGACCAACCAAACAAAACAAGTGTGAAAACAGCATTAGACTTGATTGACAAGTGTAGGACGTGTATATTTCCTTTAAATGAGATTTGCATAATGTCAAATTGTCAGTTAACATTTGCTTACACAAAAGAAGCTATTGTATAAAGGAAGCCAGAGTTATTTAACTAAAGCTATTAAAAAAAACAAAAAATTGTAATAATTGTAACTTTATAGACATAGCATCTTAACATCTCTTTCATCTCTCACAGCTTACAGGGTTATTCCAGTTTACAGTTCGCTTGGCCTCTGAGACTGAAGCTCGGTTCACCTCAGTAGAGAGAATCCATCATTACATCAAGGTACTAGTCCTGCATCATTTTTGACTGACAATTTCAACTTGACATTAAAAGCTTCTCTTCCAGATCTGACGTCTGTTGTCACACTTTTACGATGAATTCAGAAAGGATGAAGTTCAACCTTTGCTTAGTCACCTCTGTCTGTCTTAGTCTCTGTCTCTGGAGGCTCCTGCAAGAGTGAAAAACAAGGCTCCTCCATCTGACTGGCCCCAGGAGGGTGAGATCGTGTTTGATGGAACGGAGATGAAGTACAGAGACAACCTCCCAATGATACTGAAGAAGGTTTCCTGCACCATTCGACCAAAAGAGAAGGTCGGGATTGTGGGACGGACAGGCTCAGGTCAGTCTCTTCTCGTTATGTCTTTTTCAGCAATTAAGATGTTAAATTTTTATTTTCTTTTTTATTACAATATTGGTAGTACCTACAAAGAATTTCATCCCACAGAAGAAGTGTCCACTGCACATAACAAATAAAACAAATAAATAAATAAAAAGAAAAAAAAGAAATAATAATACAATAATTCAAAAATCCAGATAAAAAAGAGGGTCTGTTATATGCATTTGGCTCATTCACATGTATAATAATTATAATAATGACAAAAATATATTCTTAATTGTTTATCAAATTTATCAAGACATCTTTAACTTAAAATAAATTCTTGTGCAAGTCAGATATTCAATTTAAGGTAACTTTTAGAATCAGGCCTTTTATGAAATAATTTCATGGTGAAAATAGAAGGGGAAATCAAATAAATAATGTGTAATAAAGAGAAAAACAATAAATCTGTCCTCAGGGAAGTCTTCTCTGGGAGTGGTTCTCTTCCGGCTGGTAGAACCGTGTGGCGGCTCCATTAAGATTGATGGTGTCAACATTTGCGACATTGGCCTTGCTGATTTGCGCAGCAAACTGTCAATCATTCCACAGGAGCCAGTGCTTTTCAGTGGTACTGTCAGGTAGGCGGGAACTTACTTATTCTGTATCCCGACTGATTCCCATGTTAGGGCTTCATGCATCAGGACCTTTCACATGAAAAAGGTCCAGAAGGACGATTTCACAAAATTGCAAAATTGAAAAGCAAGTGAAAGCCAATGAAAAAACCCGTAATATGAATTTGAACACAGAACCGGAAACATTTTGCAATCTATGTTCAGTAATCCAGTGCAGTAACCATAGGCTGCACTTCAAAAGGTCAGCAGCAAATGGGGTTGAAGTTGAAACTGTGCGCAGTGCAGTGGGAGGGTAATGTTGTAGCGTCCCACTTCACATGCATTGAGAACTAAATCTGAACTGAACTGAATCAGCACTAAACTGACTGGAGCTGAATAATGACAATTGTCTTCTGTAGGCCTGCTGTACAGCTTAAATTGTATTTGTTTTAGAATTGATGAATTTGGAAAAAAATGTAATACTGTAATTATCTTGTTTCAGTAATTTGAAGCTGTTTTGAAATGATATATATTGTACAAAGTGCCATATAAATGTGACTTGACGTTAGAAAATGTTGACACTAGTCACGCATAAGTGTCTTAATCCTTCTTCATATGAATGTATTTATCTGTCAGTTTTCTTCTGTAGTCATACATCTGCATTCTCTTTCGTATTCTTTTCAAACAGATCCAACTTGGATCCATTTAACCAGTATTCAGAGGAGCAAATCTGGGATGCCTTGGAGAGGACACACATGAAAGAATGTGTAAGTTAAGGAAACCCTTCAAAAGTGACACACCATGTATAAAGTTTACAGGCAAAGTAGTTTCAGGTTGCTCACTCTGTCACATAGCGGCTACTCATTCACACCTAAGGGCAAGTATGAAGTCTCAGATGACTTCTTGTTGCTCTTGCCTCCATCTTATCACCATTTCTTTCAATTTTCCCACAGCGTTGAATCTTTGTAATTGATGTCTTGCATCTCCTCTCTGTTGTTCAGGTATCTCAGCTGCCTTTAAAGCTGGAGTCCGAGGTGGTGGAAAACGGGGAGAATTTCTCGGTGGGGGAGCGGCAGCTGCTCTGTGTGGCCCGAGTTCTTCTGAGACAGTGCAAGGTGAGTTAACAGCCCCACTTTGATCTTGGCGATTGGGATTTGCTGATAACGCACAACAGACTTTGTCATCCGCTTTGTTTCCTCCCGGTTTTTAGATCTTGATCCTGGACGAGGCCACAGCGGCTATGGACACAGAAACCGACTGTTTGATTCAGGAGACGATTCGTAATGCGTTCCAGGACTGCACCACGCTGACCATTGCACACAGATTGCACACGGTGCTCAGCTGTGACCGTATCATGGTGCTCAATCAGGGCCAGGTATGGTGTAGCGGTCTAATTAGGACGTTTGGATGAAAAACTGTTTTAGCAGTAGTAAAACAGAATTTGTGGTGGTAGGGTTATAAACTAACTTTTCCTTTAAGGGGCAATATTGCCCCCTGGAATTGATTTCTGGGGCTTTTTCTTTTTACCATTGTAGGGACAATATTTGTAATTACCTTTATTAAATATCAAATACTTAAATTTAACCAATTAATCAATCAGTCAGAATACTGTAGACCAATCAAATTTGATCAACATCAACGTAAGCCATCTTTACGCTGCAAAGGGGGAACAGAAGCTGCATCTGACTATGTATTTACAGTACAGTTGCATAATGTAAATAGACTACATTTAATAGATCAATAAAACAAAAGTAGGGCTGTAATACTATGACATTGTTGTTGTTAAATGCTCTTTTTGTAATAATGATCTTTCGATGTTGATTAACAGAATACATGAAAAAAGTTATTGCGTTTGAGGAAAAAAGGCTTATTAGGACTGTTTTTTGCTTTTTAAGCATTAGAAATTCAAGAGTTCAAATTGGTTATTTTGGTAGCATGAAAAAAAAACGGGAATAAGTTATATACAGAAAGCGAGCAAATTTGTTCCTCATCACTGAACAAATACTTTGTTACTCTCTCCATGACTTCAGTCTAGCGTGAGTTCTGCACTCTCGTAAAAACTTCACTTTAAAATGTATCACTGTATCAGCGCTTTGTTGTTTTGACTGCAGATTCAGAATTCTTGCAGTGAACAAAAATCCAGCATTTTCAGCGGTGACTAATTGAAATGCCTCTGATTGGCCATTCGATTCATAAACTCTCAATGCTGCAAACAATTTAAAGGGATAGTTTACCCAAAAATGAAAATTCTGTCATTAATTACCCTGTCATTCCAAACCTGTAAGACCTTCTTTCATCTTCGGAACACAAATGAAGATATTTTTGATGAAGTCTGAGAGCTTTCTGACCCTCCATAGACAGCAACGAAACTACCACGTTCAAGGCCCAGAAAGGTAGTAAGGACATCGTTAAAATAGTCCATGTGACATCAGTGGTTCAACCGTAATGTTATGAAGCTACAAGAGTACTTTTTGTGCACAAAGAAAACAAACATAACTTTATTCAGCAGCTTTGTTAGTTTAATTGTGCAGGGGCATTTTTTTGCTCACTTATTTTGAATTTGGATGTCATTTTTGTTCACCTTGCTGGCATTTTTGCCCCAGCCCCCCTTAATTTCCAACCCTGGTGGGACATAATCCAATGCTGCATGGTTCCTTCAAACGTATTTGATGAAAGAAGCCTTTTTTTCTGTGGTTCCTCTGTTTTACTGACTCGGAGGCTTTTTTTTTTTTTTTCACCCAGGTGGTGGAATTTGACGAGCCGTCCAAGCTCTTGGCGAACGAAAACTCACGCTTCTGTGCGATGCTGGCAGCGGTGGAGAACAAAATCTCTGTAAGAGGCTAAAGGATGTCCGAGCCAAGGTTTCACTGCCGAGGACCGAAGGGAACATTCTCCATTAATATTCCAGTCATTGCTGCTTCGATGTTACTCCCTCCTGCAAACCTATAGGGACCTGGGGAGGGAGGTTATTGTATTTCCATGAAACTCATGGGCTGTCATTAGGGGCATGCCTGTTAAGATGTACTACTTGTGAGCTTAAACGGTTTAGGTCAGGAAACACTGATACTGTAATGCTATTTACGTAACGAAGAGGGGAAATCAGTTTTCATGTAGTTCAATTCATGCAAACTGGTGTGTTTTACAGAGTACATATCTCTGTTTATATGAGTATATATATTTACAAGGTGTTTGCAGAGTCCTTTTGTATTGATTCTGCTGGTCTATGTACAGTATGTAATATATACATACATTCACTCAGATGTATCATCTTTCATTACAGTTTAATATTTTTGACAACTTGACAGTCTTCAGTACATGTGTAAATGTCGTCTCGTGACTTAAACCCTAAACTTTGGCACAGGTGACGTTGTCCACAGGATGTTGTACAAGCACTGAATAAGTGGGACTCTTTAAGAGAAACAGTGCTGCTTATTTACTGTCTCCTTGTTCAGCACACCAAGGATTCAGTCTTATTTAGCTACAGTAAGAGGCCTTTGTATATTTATAGCCTATTTCTACTGTTAACATTTTTGCCTGTTCCTTTTATTTTTCCTCTTATGTGGTATATATATATATTTTTTGGCTCTTTTACGTATGAAAGCATTTCTAATTTTGGCTTGTTTTTGCACTTTGTATTCACCTCTGTTGGAGGTCACTGACTTTGTTTGGACTTCGTCCCACAAGAGACGCTGGTCGAGCATAATCTTAGCAGGCCAAATGTGCTAGAATGGGCCTTTTGTTTTTTGTGTGTGTTACGTTGTCTATCACAGCACTGGTACAAAGAGATCGCACTGAATGGACCTTCTGAATCAGGTTGTGATGGTCGTTTGTAGTCTGTGTGAAGGGGAATCTGATTTCAAACAAGTCCCCTCATCACACCCTGCAAAAATGTCTGTGTCATTTCCGGGTTTTTTTTCCATAGCCTTAGCATGATTTCTTAATTGCCTTGTGAAAAGGGTGGAAGGAGAGTAGGAGAGCGTACAGTCTCTCCGCTGTCTCAATAAATTTATTTTAGGTTTACCCTTTCTCTGTCTCTGTTTCTGGATTACTGAGAGAGGATTAACTGTAATAAAAATATGATACCAGACTGATATACTTATAGAAGACTATGAGACATTATTCACTGAAACACAATTGTAATCCATGTGCTATTTCATAGATTCACTCCTGATATGAATTCTGTTATTCTGCCATTCTCTCATAATAATTATCTCCAATATATTTTTACTTCTGTTCACCTTAGATGGCACAATTATAACCATGCTAAGAAAAGAACATTACAATTTCTGAGAGAGACAAAGACTCAAAGAAAGAGTGATATACTTGAGTATATTATGTAAAACATTACATTCATTCTTTCTGTTGATGAGAAATTCTTCCCTAATTCCTTGGGAAGAAAGTACACAAACTATAAACTACGTCCAGTGAAAGAGGGCAGGACGGTGTCCAGGATGGCAAGGGAAACCAACACTTTCGGAGATTACAACAGCGTACTTGTAAATGGACCTGTGTTGTCCAAGCAGCCAATACAGTATCGTATGCTTATGCAGGATGGCTCTTTCCCCTACAGACTATCTGTGCCAACCAACTGCAACAAGAGTTTACTGCAATATATAACATTACTGTGGTTATTCATTTAGCTGACACTTTTCCCAAGAACAGTCCCTCTGGAGAAACCTCCTGCTAAAGGTAATTGTTCATGAATCATCCATTCTGGAATCTGTAGGCCAGGTAAGTTTATTTATATAGCACGTCATACACACATGAAAATGAGTTTTTGTAAATAGTTGTCATAAAAAGGTACATAAGAAATAATAAAAGTAGCAACATTTGGGACACCCCTGACAACTTCTGGAAGCTTTTTCTAGCCGTGGGTGGCATGATGGCTAAATGCCATCTCTCCAGCATATCTGCAGGGTCTGTTGGTCCAAGGCTATTACGGGATTTCCATACAATTGAAAGTACTCTGAAACTGGAAGCCAATATAATGACCTAATGACTGGTAATAAGCTCAGTTTTTTTTGGTTTTGGTCAGGAGCCTGCAGCAGTGTTTTGTATGAGCTGCAACTGTCTAATAGTCCTCCAGGGAAGACCAGTAAGAAATCTATTGCCGTAATCCACCCTGCTGTTCATGAATGCATGAATAAGCTTCTCTAGGCCTTGTGTGTGCAAAAAGGATCTGATTTTGTACTGATTTGGCTAGTAGTGGACTGATTTAATTAGTACTTTTATATGGTTTTTGAAATAATTAATTTTAATGAAAGACTTCATTTTTAGTTTTTGAAGTCAAGGTGGGTAAAGGTATTCACCTTTGATATTTCATCTTTATTGCCAAATATAATTACCGCTCCTTTGTCTTCAGTTTATTCAACTTGGAATATCCAGCTGTAAATTTTATTTATGCACTGGCAGGCAGACTATGGGACTGAAGTCACTTGGAGATAGATCAAGGTGGATATGGGTGTCTTTTACACGGCTGTGATAAGCAATATTGTTGTTTTGAATTATATTGCCTATGGGAGCATATACAAATTGAACAGTTGAGGCTCAAGGATAGAAACTTGTAGAACTCCCAGTGTCATGGCAGCCCAGTTAGATTCGTAAATATTGACAGAGTTGCCCTGCCTGCTAAATATGACCTGAACCATCTAAGCACTGTCTTTTCAGCCTGTTAATGAATATTATGTGGTCGACAGTATCAAATGCAGCACTGCCATCTAAATCCAACATTTTGCCAGATTCAGTAGGGACAGTTAACCCAAAAATGTAAATCTTGCCATCTTTTACTCCCCCTTAAGTTGTTCCAAACCTGAGTGTATTTCTTGGTTTGAACATAAAAGAAGATATTTTGAAGAACATCCATACAGTTGACCGCATTGACTTATAGTATTTATTTTTTTTGTATATGGAAGTCAATGGGGTCCATCAACATTTCTACCCGTATTCTTAAAAATGAATTTTATGTTCAGCAGAAGAAAAAAAAAATAAATAGTTTGGAACAACTTGAGTAAATAAATGACATAATTTTCATTCTTTGGTCTTTTTCAGTGCTGCCTCTTTGCTGTCAAGATACATTGCATTGGCACCATTTTAGATGATATTAGAGATTTTTGTAATTTATGCAGTAGGTATCTGTTGATATTGGATATTTAATTGTGCATGCTTGTTTCTACCACATTTAGATTACATTTGCTTCATGCTCCCTTAAAGTTCAAATTCAAACATTCATATTTTAATATCAGTCTCTTATCTTTAGCGAATATCAAAATGCATAGGCCTACTAATCTACTTTTCATATTGTACATTGTAGCTTATGAGGTGGCATCTTAAATGGCTGATTTCAGTATTTAATTTTTAACTGATTTGCAGAAAATAGTACAGAATCAGGCATTTATCGGTTATTGACCATGACATGAAATAACAATTGTTTTATCAGTAACAGCCGCAATTTTAATATCGGTGCATTACTACTCCAGTTTTTAATTCCAGGCGACACCATCGCATGTGACGTGAATTAGTCTGTTATGAATAATAATGTGGGCACTTTATAGAAACTGCATTGTACATGCATAACAAATATAACCCACGTCGCTTGTCCACTGTTGGGACAGTGTTTTTGCGGTTGATCGTGAGATGTGCTGCGAGCTCCGCAGCGCCCCCCTGCAGCTAGAAAACTTTCCCGTCTCGAAGTGATTTCCTCCCCTGTTTTTACTTCCTGTTTTCTAAGGGAGTCACTTAACTCAGATCGCTTCTGCTCATCAGGGTTTCGCTATGCGTTTCTTCTTCTACCGGTAGTTTTTACCGATCTCTCCGTCGGGATCTCAGGACGGACTGGGAGCTGTTTCGACGGCGGGACATCCTAATTCTGCTTTAGATGGAGGTCGGAGGGCTGAAGTCAGTCGTGTCTACGGCTCTAATGGATTTTACGTAGATTTGGGTTTTGTTTTAATGCCTTTTACTGCCTTCCCGGTCGTTTTATTGTCATTTCTCGCATTCGGTTTCCTCCTCCGCTGAGTGTCGAGCCTCGACCGCCCCTTTAACTCCAGCAACAATGTAACTAACTCGATCGCCTGTTCATCTGTCTTCCGCCGAGCTCGACTCCGAAGACCGCCGCACGCGATCGCCGCTTATAAAGTTTGACGTTGTCGTGTATTTCCTCGCCAAACTTTACGATGGCCGAGCTGCAGCGGCCAACGCTGTGTTGCTGTCGGAAAGTGCTGACCGTGCCCGGTAACAAGTCCTGCGAGGGCGGCCGGAGTCTGGCGCACTGTCGCCTGGTGGACGTCGCGTCGGCGTCCAACTTCCACAGCTTCAAACTCCGACATTTCCACCTGGACCTCCACCTGAACTTCGCCGTCAAGAGGATGACGGGGTGGCAGGTTCTGGAGCTCACGCCCGTCCAGCCCGGCGTCCAGTCGCTCATTCTGGACACGCATCCTTCGTTATTAATTCATTCCGTGGACTGCAAGGTGCCCGGCGCGTCCGGTGCTCCCGACGTGTTTTTGTCGCTCACCTACAGAATAGAACCGTTCACCGATTACGGATCCTCTCTGAACATCAGCCTCCCGGCCGCGGTGATCCGGCCGCACCGGGCTTTCCGTGTCACCATCCGCTACACTACCACAGACGGCCCTGCGGTAAGGTCAACACGGTGACAGCTGACGAACTGCTATTGATACACGCTAATAATAACTTTGTTGCACAGGTCTATTGTACACACAGTGGATATCCAGGAAAAATATCCCTAATGTTGATAACCAGCTCTGCCACGTTCGCTTTTACGCTTTTGTTTTGGCAGATTAATGGGGTTGTAACATGCTTGTGGGATCACCCCGTTTATTTCTTAGACACACGCAAGGATAGAAAACAAACAGTGAGTGTGCTGGAGCGTCTGAGCTATACTGATAAGAATGACCTCAGTGTAGTGACATGTCCCCTTAAGTAGATAACTGGAGTTATCCAGGTCATGATTATGAGTGCGCGAGGTAATTACTGGAAGGTGGGCTGTGTTAAACAGGTCTCAATTACAGATGGCTAGATATATATGTTGATTACGAAAACAAACCTGTTTAGTGGTATTTACACTGTAACCTGTGCATGTCATTGCCTGCTTGCACAGAGGGGTTTTAGTTTGAACATACCTTATGTGCTCCTTTGATTATTATTTTTTAGCTTTTAGTAGTGTTTAGTAGCCTCTATATATTTTACGTGCCAGAAATTACATTTTTCATTAGTTTTCTTCATTAAAATAATAATAATTTCATATGTGTCAGCATGACAACCGTTTCTTGGAAAAGTCTTTTTCAACCCAGCATCATTCTCACTGATGCTTCCAAAACAATTCATTATCACAATTTCGATCAAAACCTCATCTATAATAGCCAGCTAGATAGCATTACCTTGCCAAACACTTGACATCAGCTGAATACATAACAAATTGAACCGCAAACAGCACAGAGAGCCAAATATATGAGTTTATAATGCATCAAAACATTAAATAACAAAATGAAGACAGCTCAGGTGACCGCTCTGGAAGCTTGGCCAAAACTGGCCCCAGGCTGTAAGGTCATTCTTATTGCTGAGCCCTGCTTACACTGTGCTATTTTAGGGGAGTAATATACACACAAAACAGGCATTTTAGCTTCTCATCTCTATATGGGTAGTTGTCTTTTGTTTCTGCAACTTCATCAAGAACTTAACTTGACATTTGGATTCACAACTGTTTCACCTGTATGAAAATGCAGTGCTTTAGTGCCTATCTATTAACCATGCAGCCTAAACCTTGTTACGTAAATCTGTATTGAATTATTTGCATGCTCAGAGCTATTCTCTAGAACGTTTATTTGCCAAAGATACTCCCTCACCTCATTGTTCCCTGGTTCCTTCATCAGATTTGGTGGCTGGATGCCGAACTGACATGCGGACAAACCCGTCCGCTGGTCTTCACTCAGGGTCACTCGGTCTGCAACCGGTCGTTTTTTCCCTGTTTTGACACGCCAGCCGTCAAAAGCACCTACTCTGCCACTGTCAGGGTAAGTCTAAGCTGCTCAGATCCACCAAAACATCTATGTGGGCTTTCAGCACTGTTTTCTGGTTTAAATCACGTGTACTGCGTTACAGGTACCAGAGGGTGTTACAGTGTTGATGAGTGCCTCAAGAAGTGCATACTCTAAACAGGACAGGGTTTTCCAGTTCTCCATGGAGTACCCTGTCCCAGCGTACTTGGTTGCCCTGGTGGCAGGGGACCTACAGCATGCAGACATTGGACCCAGGTAAATAAGGATGGAGTATCCTTGCTGAAAACAACAAAATAGTTTGATACCAGCATATGTGCTCAGTCTAGGATGCTAGTGTGCTGGTTTTTCTCTAATAGGCTGCTTAACCACAGTTATCAAGACCACATCAGTTGCCTATCTTTATCAGTATAAATGTGCTACTTTGGTCAAGAAGTTTCTCAGAAAAACCACGCTGGTTGACCAGCTAAATTTTCCTTGCACACAGCATGGCTATGCTGGTTCATCAGCTATATCAAAACCAAACCAGTACTATCTAGCATAACAGACAAAGGTTATTATCAGGACAAAATCTTAAGGACTTGTTTTATAAGATGGACCCAGATAAACTTTTCAAATTTCTTTCAAAAGTAAATTTAAAGAATCTTTTATAGAATTTTATGTACGCTTTGTTTTATAATTGCTTTATTTAATTTTTTGCATTTTGTATTGTGTACTACTGTATTGTTTTTTTTAATGTTTAATCTTTGTTTGTCATGAAATAGCCTGTGAAGCTGATGTGGCAATAAAATTAAATCAAGTCAAGACTATCTAGCGTAACCAGCCTGGAAATGCTGGCTTTTTAAGATGGTTTATATGCCAATTGTTTTAGGCTCATTGTTGTAAGTCCTTAGAAGATATGTGCATTGTTTTTATTAGTGTTCAGTGCTTTACCTCGGCCACTATCTGCTTTTAGGAGTCGTGTGTGGGCAGAGCCCTGTATCCTGACATGTGCGGTCAGTAAACTGGGCGGCAGTGTGGAGCGCTGGCTTAATGTGGCAGAGGGCCTTTTTGGGCCTTATGTATGGGGAAGGTCAGTTTCGTACTTTCCAGTCATACCAATCTTGTTCACCTCGTCGCATCAAGCATCATATTCAGGCATTAACCTATCTCTGCATTTACAGGTATGACATAGTGTTCGTTCCTCCTTCATTCCCCATCGTTGCAATGGAGAATCCCTGTCTTACTTTCATAATTTCCTCCATACTGGAGAGTCAAGAATTTCTGCTGATTGATGTCATCCATGAGATTGCTCACGGCTGGTTTGGCAATGCGGTCACCAACGCTACCTGGGAAGAGATGTGGCTCAGTGAGGGTCTGGCCACTTATGCTCAGAGGCGCATTACCACAGAGGCCTATGGTATACACGTCCTCACACATATCCAAACATAAAAACATCATCATGTAGGCCTTTTGTAAATGTTTATGTATACATTCCACAAAGATTCATACTTGTGTAGAATGATGCCAGTGATATGGGAGCGTTTGCATTTCCCACAATGCCCTCCTTACATTTATCTCTTCAATTTTCGGATTCAGGAGAAGCCTTCACTTGTCTCGAGACAGTGTTCCGTCTAGATGCTCTTCACAGACAGATGCGTCTTCTTGGAGACGACAATCCTGTCAGTAAGCTGCAGGCCAAATTTGAGCCAGGTACAACCTTTTTAACAATATAAACCAGCTTTTGTACGAGTCTGAAAGCGACCTTGGGTTTGGCACATGGTGCTTTTTCCGTACACCTGAAATAGCTGTGTGGTGAATGCATCTAAAATTCCTTGTTACTCAGATTTCAGAAAGACAGAAGCTAGGAAAATCCTCATTTGAAAAGTTCAGCTTGTCTGGAAAATGTGCTTAAATATTTATAACGTACTTGTGAAGTGTCAAACCCATGATTCATGGGGTCAGTGTACCATGTTATCCATTTTCCCTCTCTTTCTCCAAAGGTGTAAACCCCAGCAGTCTAATGAATCTGTTCACCTATGAGAAAGGCTTCTGCTTTGTCTCTTACCTCTCACAGCTGTGTGGTGACATCAAGAGATTTGATAGCTTTCTTAGGGTGAGAAACATGACATTCACCACACATACAGTACGTGAATTTTACATGGCATAGTCCACACATGAAGTTTCTGAATTTTTGCACTGTGTAGGCCTACATTGAGAAGTTCAGATTCAGCAGCGTAATCGCTCAGGATCTGTTGGACTTTTTCCTTGGCTTCTTCCCCGAGCTGAAGGAGAGCTGCGTTGCTCAACGAGAGGGTGAGTTTTGACAGCTGTCAGAGATGATGATTAACACGCAGAGACACTTATAGTTACTCATCTCACTGCGCTCCATTTGTCCTCAGTTAAGAATTTCCCTGTTGAGCCAGTCATAACACCCAGGGAGGGGTCAAAGCAACATTAGCAGTGCGAGAGATGGAGGCTAAATAAACAGAAATGTGACACTTGTTCCCCTCCTTCTTCCCTCCACTCTTGCTCAGGTCTGGAATTTGAGCGATGGCTAAATGGCTGTGGTCCTCCGTTATGTGAACCAGATCTCTCGGCGGGTAGAGCTCTAACAGGCCCTGTTCAGCACCTCTGTGATCTTTGGGGCATGGATGCCCCTGACCCCCAAGTGATCTCTACATTTGACCTCTCCTCCTGGAGCACCTTTCAGACAGTCCTCTTCCTGGACCGACTTCTAGACCGCTCACCTCTGCCTCAAGGTATCCATTTCGCAATTTGTCGACATTCGTTTCATTTTAGTATCTCCTTTGCATCCCTTCTCTTGTAATGTGAAATGTGATTGGCCTTTCAGAGGTGATGAGTCTTTTGTCAAGCTGCTACTCTGCATTGTTGGACGGCATGAACGCTGAAGTCCAGATTCGATGGCTGCAGATTGTAGTGCGGAACAGCTTTTATCCTGATCTGCCCCGAGTTCGCAGCTTCTTGCATAAACATGTGAGTTTTGTGAATGAAGTGCCTTTTGGGCTGTAACTGATAATACATTAATGTAGCATCTCCATATTGATTGTAAGAGCCTTTTGTGTGGTCTGAAGATGAGTTAAAGCAAATCAGTATCTTATTTTGCCTGTGTTTAGAGGGCACAAACACTATTAAGCAAGGGACAGTCTGGTTTGTAAAAGCGTGTAATTCAGTGAGTTAGTGCTTGGCGCTCTCTGTTTCTCCCTCACCCCTCCACTCAGTATAAACTGAGTTTTTCTTAAAGGGCATCCACATTCCAGTGTTTCTAATAAACACTCTCAGCTACTCTTTGACTATTGACTGCTTATGACGTCATGTCTCTTTTCAGAGCTGTAAAGAGATGTGCTCAGTCACAACCAGTTTGGCTGGTTTCTTTTGCTTCATCGAAAACGTGCTGTATTGATTACCATATTTTAAAGTGTATTGTATCAAGCATGGTTACATTTCATCCTAAGAGGCTATAATAAGTTTATGAATTCTTCATAGTGAATTCTAATGATACCACAACCTGTCATACATGGCAAACGATGTGAAATATATAAAATAAACCTCTAAAGTGGAGGTATGAAACATACAGTTCTAACACTAACTTCTGATTAGATGAGATGCGTTTAATGCCAGAAAAATGATTGTTAAATTGTTACTTGCCAGTTGAATGGTCTTTTTTTATTGTTGCATTTAATAATAATGTCTTTTTTATTGAACATTGGTGTCTTTTATAATATTAGAAACCTTCTATACAATAAAAAACAATTACAGTGCTTTAGGCATTCCTCTTTGCATGACACTTCAAACACACTTCATCTGGTGTAAAACATTATTGTCTTGTCACATGAAGGTGATATTTAAAGTATGCTTGTTAGAATTATATTAAAGTGCAAGTAGTGCATGCAGTTGGACTTGTATTTCTACTTTCACTGAGGCATTTTGACTTGACCTTACTGAGATGCAGTTTTAAATTAAGAATGGGGCTTTGCATGTATAGAAAATAAATGTTTCATCTGGTCTGTTTTAGCAGTGGGTTGTGTATTAACTTTCCTCTTCCGTTTCCTTTCTAGACCTCACGGATGTACACAGTGCCCCTTTACGAGGATCTGTGCGGAGGGGTGATGAAGTGTTTTGCTGTGGAGGTATTTTATCAAACTCAGGCCCGTTTGCACCCAAATCTACGCAGGACACTTCAGCAGATATTGTTCCAAAGCAGCGCCCTCAACACCAGCACAGCTCCATCTCTACTCACATCCCCACCCTCTGCCCCTTCGCCCACAGACCCCCCTGCCAACGGGACCATCGCCCTGCGAGACGTCAATGTGTCCGCATGAGATCAAAACTTCTGTGGAGAAGCAGAAAGTTTGAGGTGAAAAGCCAGAAGGGCAGGAACAGGACAGGAACTGAACTCCTTGGCTCAGACTGGACCATAGCAATGCACTGTGGGAGGCCAGCGCTGATGGGTGTACACATTCTCACCAACACTGGGATGTCTATTTAAAAAGGCAGACACTGATTTTCATAAGCTAAACATAAAGCTGCTCAGGGCTGTGGAACAATGTGGAGGACAAATGTTTGCGATGGTTATTATGCCATCACCTGTGTGTGTGTGTGTGTGCGCGCATATGGATAGGGGTATGTCAGTATCAAGGATACTGGTTGCCATCTGTTAGCCATTACCTTTTTGAGTGCGTGGACGTGTGTGTGTGTCTTTGTTTATTTTTGTGGGTGTTTTGCATATGTTCCTCCGACCTATGCACATCATCTCATGTTGTTTGCATCTGTTCTCTGAGAAATCAATTGGAGGACTTAAGATTTCCGAGAGTTTCCTTTTGCTAGCTACACAGAGGTGTTCTGTGGAGGACCAATCCCTGACGAATCGCCTTCCTGGACAGTGTTTGAAAACTGGCGTAATTGTACACATTCTGTACTCATTGTGCAAATCTGATCATGGCCTAAGGAAGATCCTGCGGAACCAACACACTCTCAGCCTTTCTGTGATAAATAGATTGTTTCCTATTTGTTTGAACTGGAATCTGTCTTTCTCAAGCTTCTCTTTCCTGGTGCTAACCACTCAAAATTCAGTCTCAGGTATATCAAGACAGAAGAAGTGGAGCCATGTTAGTGCCTTTCAAACCTTTCAACACTGTGGGTGTTTTCAACACTGCTGTTCAAATGAACAGCCTGAATTTGTTATTTGAGCCATACTAGGGTGACATTGGTAACTATTGTCCTACTTGCATTGTGTGAAAAGTTGTTTTCAGGAATTGAGATCCTCTGGTGATTTTTTTTTTTTTTTTTTGAGAAAACAATGCATTTTTTCACTCCATTTTTTATTTTATTTTATAATAGGCAATTCCCTTAAATTAGTATATTTTGAAGAGAAGGGAACAGATTATGATTTATGAGAATGCAGTGAGTGTGATGGATGTTCAGGGTGGGGTTATAGGTGGATGGGTCCAAGCTGATCATCAATGGCCTTAAATACAAGCACAGTGGAAGACAGGTTCAGTTTTACAGGTAATAAAGACATCAGAGAGCACTTTGTGTGTTGTGTCTGAGGACCTTCCTTGGATTTAACGTTCTTGCATATGTGGCAGACACTCATCAGCAAGTTTCTCTAATGTGTAGAATCATAGCTTTGTTGATTGGAGGCTTAAACACTGCACAGCCAACAATAAAAGGGGTTGTTTTCCACCCTCATCTAATGCTGTCTACCTTAATGAGTAAATGTGTTACTGATCCTGTCTGTGTGTGCTCTGATATGCGGTTTCAGCCACGTGACCCCTTCAGGCCATTGTTAGAATTTTAACATGGTTTTTCTATAGACGGTTTCAACGGCAACAACATAAACAAACGTTACTGCGCGTGCGCGCTTTTGTGGCCCTAACTTAACTTCCGGTAGACATCCAAATAGAAGCAATAACAACAGCTAAATCCCTCTAGAGTAGATTATTTTTTGATAACAAGCAAAATATGTTTGCTGCGTAAATCAGACGGACTTCTTAAAAATGCAAATTCATTCTCTGCCAACAGGAGGTGCTTTAGTAAACTGGGAGAACTAGAGGTTTCCCCGGTAACGGCTGTTGGCCTGTACACAAAGCAGCGCTGAGCTTACAAACACTGCTTTATCAGGCATATAACAGGCAAGATGAAATAAAAATGACATCGAACATTTTCTAAAGACAGTGTTCCTTCAGAAATACAGTGATATAAAAACTCCTGCGCCTCGTTTTGATTTTTAAACGTGCATTACGTGCTCATGTTCATTCAATGAAGAAAATCGGTCCGTCGCCACAAATAAATAAATGTATGGGAAACACATCCCACAGCACAACAACCTGAGTCCAACTTCATTACTCATCACTTTAACTTTAACTGCGTTTGTAGTCAGCACCACTAGCCAGAATGATAAACAAACACAGACCGGAAGTTAACTTCGGGCCAGGCGCGTGCTCCCGATGAAACCATCTATAGATACAACTTAGCAACTATGAAATTGAGATATTGTTGTAGATGCTAAATCTTTTGGGGAAAGGATTTAATTTTATTACAACTAGGGCATTTGTAGTTACGATTACGTTACCATTACAAACAACATTGTTTTAGAAAAAAACGTAACATTTGATATTGCCGCGGTAATGAGAAGTAAATCATTGTTTCACATGTGGTTAATATGGGCTTAACTATGGTTACTATGTAAAGTATAGACGAAGACTATAATAGGCAAACTCAACTTTCACTTTGAGTATCAGGAAATATTTATACACATTTCAATTATGGAATAAAAACGATGCTTACCTTTTGTCAGTAAGACGGATGGGCCTGTATTTTTGTTCATCCAAACTTGGGAGTAAGGACCGTTCTGCTGTCAAATCTTTCTCGTCCTCTAGTCTTTGTCAGTGTTTGCTCATGCCTCAATCTCTTAAGTATCATTGTCTTCAGCCAAATGTCCGTTTAAAGTCACTCTATTGCAAAATTCTGTACGCTAATGAGTTAACTGTAAGCTAGCGCCAATTATGAAAATGGGCGGAGCTATTTGTCGAAAGCGTTTGTGGTGGCGAGAAAGTAACGTAATAACGTTAAGTTAGGCCAAAGTCTCTTTAAGACAAGTCATGTCACTCGGCGGCCATCTTTGAAACGCCTCTCGGGCATCCAAGTGCAGCTCTTGTCTCTTTGTATGGGGAAACATCAAATTCTCCCAAACTGTTCACTAAGCTTTCGATTAAATTTCATATTTGAAATCACCAATGAAATCTGACAACAACTGTGTCATAAATGTTGTTTATTTTGCTCAAATAGCATTATAAAAAGGTATTTCTCAGGCTAGATCAGCCAGTGCGCATGCGCAGTCCTGAGCGCGCGTCTCAGAGCGCTGACTGTTTCTATAGCAACCGGGACTTCTAACGGCAGCTGCAGTGAGGCGCTGACTTTCCCGATTAGCGATTGGCTCTTTTGCTCAGAAGGCGGGGCTTCCAGCGATTGAGCGGCCTTGTTGAGCGTTGAATTTTTCCCCATTCAAAACTATACGAGTGACACGTCTTGGGTATTCTATAGTCTTTGGTTAGGCTATCCACCTTATTCTTCACGTAAAAATGGGCGTGGCCATTTGTAAAATTTATGGGTCTTGCTTCTGGTTTCATTTGCTTCCAGCTATTTTTAGCTGTACGAAACCGCTCGTTTTTCTGCTTGATATTGTAAATTGGTGTGTCTTACCATATTATTTTAGTGTATTATCTTAATTATGAACACACTGGTTTGTAATGCAAACAGTTTTACCGTTTACTGCACGTTGTTATTCTTCTCGTGAACCGGAAGTCTCGCCCATAAGATTACTTCCGCGTGTAGGAATAAGGTGGATAGGCGATACAACAGCACGATTCTTGTAATGACATATTTTACAAGGGAGGGGGCTTGTCATAAATGTAAATGAATCTTAGTGATCATAAAAAATAGAAGAATATATCAAATAAATTTGCCCAAATATTAAATATTTTGATTCTGTAGGGTGAAATATGACCCGGACAAGTACTTGACATACAATCAAACCAAAATTCAGACACCAGATATAATTTTTGATATTTTTTTTACTATGGGTGCAGGACACTGTAGTTCATGTATGATAGCAAAATAAAATAAACTGTGACATACCCATAAATTCTTCATACAGTGGGCTACCAGTAAAATTGATAAAAATTTGGGACCAAAAATTTGATTTGACACTTTGACCTGACCATGTTTTGTTACATACCTTTCTATCAAACATATCTGACATTATCAAGATGAATTTGTTCTGACATGGTTTAACTCTTGAGTTCTTGTCATATTTTATTACCTAAACTATAGCGAATAAACTGTGATAATGTGAGAAATGTTTAAGGTGTCTGAATACATTTTGGTTTGACTGTATTTCATGAAATTTACCCGATAAAATGCATGCCAAGTCTGATATAGGTTAAAGAAAAACATTTTGATAAATGTCATCTTGTGCACCTCCAGAGGTCACCAGAGTTGAACAGCTGTTCAGGAGCCGTTTCATCCTCTAGAGGGCGTTATCGGCGAACTAATCATTACTCAATGGTCTGACTGTCCTCCTCAGGTAAGTTACAGCAATGAGGTGCAAATTTGTTTGGTTACTCCCTCACATCCCAAAAACATTTAAGCACATTGAAAATAATTTATCGATCTATTCAGTTCGCATGCAGTCTATTGAGTGATTAATATGCAACAACACGACTCCTCCTTGCGTAACTGAGACGCTTATCCTGAGATCAAGTAAGTAATTTTATAAGCTAGCAGCCAAAGACCAGTATGATATTTTTATAACTCGTCCTGTAGAGGGAGCGCAGTGGTGAATCGATAGGAGGGGCTATCTCACATCGGCCGACAGTTGTTTCCAAAGGACAGAGAAGAGGAAAACGCAACAGTATTCATAGGGAGCCCAGAGAAGACCGACCTGCACGATTGTTTCGCGTCGTTTTGGAAAAAAACGCCGAGGACCATTTATTATACTAATGTATTCTACTATTAGATAGATCTGTATTTCATACGACCGCAAGGATACTCTGTTACTGGGTTTATCACCGCTGTCTGAAGAGAGAGCGCAGAGGTTGCGGCTGGACAGAGGCGCGGTGGAAGCGGGAAGCGCGAGCCGCTGTGGGGCTGATGCGAGCGGCCTGTCCCTCAGCAGCGGCCCGCCATGGCGGAGACCAAGATCATCTACCACCTCGACGAGCAGGAGACTCCCTACCTCATCAAACTACCCATTCCCGCTGAAAACGTCACTCTTGCTGACTTCAAAAATGTCCTCAATAAACCCAACTACAAATTTTTCTTCAAATCCATGGACGATGATTTCGGGTAAGACACAATGTTAAAAGACAATAAAACCCTTTGTATTTGTATCGCCCGTTGTTCCTGTCAGACTGACCACTTGTCACGGCTTTATTTCGGTGTCATTATTTAGTTATTTTCTCTGTCTTTTCGCAAACCTCCCGTCGGTTTCTCTCACACAACCTCAGAAATCTGAGCTTTACGGTCTGCAATAGTATTGTTTCCAGGTCATTGTAAACGTTATATGTACAAACAGGTAACAAACCGCAATTTCCAGCACATATACGCGTCTGTTGTATAAACGACGATCAGCGTATATTCAGATCTGTGGTCAGTGTGAATGGGAGGAGGCTATATGTGATTTGAGGTTCAAAGTCTTATGGGTTTTTTTTAAAGGAAGAGACCAGCTTTAGTTCAGTGACAGATCAGGTGTGAAACCATAAACCAGACTGAGTAACAGAATGCTTAACATTACAGTACCCTTGTTTCTTGTTAAAATAATGACTTACAGTAGCAATAACAAGATGTAATTATACAGTATACTGTATGGTGCTCATTGCTTACTCATTACTTACTCATTTAATTGTACTGTGACATGAAGACTGCAATGTAAAGTGTGATTGAAGAAGCATTTGTCACTTTAGCCAGTGAATCAGGGCTCCCACTTACATGGAAAATTGGGAAATATCATGGTGTTTTAACTTTGCTTAGATATTTTTTTTCTAGTTATGTTCAACTCAAAAATATTTCACATGCTAGAAAAGTGCACTCTTTGGAAGTGCAACGTTTATTGAAAAAGGAAAAAGGATTTTAAAAATTAAACACACATACATACAAACAAACAAACAAAAGATTATCCAGTAATCATAAATGACTGGAGAAGACATCGGTCAATGGTGTAAGAAATCAGGTCTTCATTTTGAGAGAGATAGTAACTATAGAAATGAATGGGATAGATCACCCAAAAATGAAAATTCTGTCATCATTTACTCACCCTCTAGTAGTTCCAAACCTGTATGAATGTCTTTGTTCTGCTGAGCACAAAGGAAGCTCTTCTGAAGAATATGGGAAACAGAGCAGTTCTGGGGCACCATTGACTTCCATAGTATTTTTTTTTTTCCCTACTATGGAAGTCAGTGGTGCCCCAAAACAGCCTGGTTACAAACTTTCTTCAAAATATCTTCCTTTGTGTTCGGCAGAACAAAGAAATTCATACAGGTTTGGAACTACTTGAGGGTGAGTAAATGATGACAGAATTTTCATTTTTGGCTGAACTATCCCTTTAATTGTAACTTTGGCTCATATTATCTTCTGACACAGTTTCTGATTTGCACCCGATTTACACAATTTTAATCAGCTCTACTGCAAACAGTAAAACCAATTCATTCATGTATATCTGACCAAACTCAAGGGCTGTTACCTATGCAGTGTTCCCACAGTCATGGAAATATCAGGACATTTTAAAATTGTGATTTCCAGGCCTGGAAAAATAACAAAATAAACAAAATCCTCAAAAGTTATGACATGTCTATATTGAAGATTTCTACATTTTATTTACCAGAAATGAAGAAAGTTAGTAAATCTGACTCATAAGAGATTCTGATTCAGACTCTTATCATATTCTACTACTGACACACTTTCTGATTTGCACATGATTTACACACAGCTCTACCTTAAACAATAAAACCAATTCATTCCTGCATATCTGGCCTAACACAAGACCTGTTACACATTTCGGGTTCCCACAGTCTTGGAAATATCAGGGAATTTTAAAATTGTGATTTCCAGGCCTGGAAAAGTCATGAAAAATTACCAAAATTATGGAAAAGTTCTGGAAAAAGTCATAAACCCCCAAAGTTATGGAAAAGTCATAAACATTTATTTATCAAGTAATGTGCAGCTCAAGAAAAATGCTACAATTGCTCTTCGTAAATTAAATCTCTATAAAATCATTTTGAAAATCTTTATCGTCTAAAAACCGATGGCTATAAAAGTAATGGCAGTTCATTGGTCAAAAAGTGTGGGATCTTGCCCGTCAATATTTACGTGGTGTTGTTGCAGTGCTACTGTGTTTATAAAGCAGCAGACTGTGTATTTAGATGTAGGAGTTAAAAAATGACTCTGCTCTGTCACCACCCCCAGTAGTGCAGCAGTCATTCCAGTGTTTATGAGCGGTAAAGTGCACTTTAGTGCTGTTGCGCACCTCCCAGCGCATGCGGCTGAGGCCTGGAATGCTGACTTGGAAACACCGGACCACTCGGGAATCATGCTCACTGATCCTCTGAGCAGATTTCCACAGTCACTGTTAAGCCACAAAGAACAGTGTCATGTTGCGAAATTCAAGTCCATGCGATCTGCTTTTTGTTTGCTTTTCTTGGCATGCCAGAAGGTTCTCCTTTAGACGCCAAGCTACACAAACCTCTTCGCGCACACACAGACCCGTCCAGCACCTGCAAAACAGGACCCTCCTAACACACTTTTTCTGTGTCCACGTTGCTTGTTTGTATCAGCGTACTGTCCAAACCAGCTCATCAAGGTGAACAGCCAGCCATTGTTCCGTACCCTGTGGCATAATCACTTCCAGACTCTCCACTGCCATGCCATGATGCAAAACAGGCCCGCTTGATCCATGCCCATTACGCCACATGTGATTTCAAATCAAAACATTAGCTGAATTCATCTCATTGACCTGGAACAACAAGCAAACGAAGTGAAAGATTAGTGAGAGTGACAGTAATAAGTTGTGGTTAACATTTGTACATTACAGCATGTACTGTATGATTAAGTTTTAACCTACTGATTGGCAGGTACGGCTGGTTTTATTTTTGACTGAAAATAAGTCAGCTTATGAGTCCCGCAGTTTGTTTCACACACGTGTCTCATATGGATATGAGAAGACCATTTAAATCTGACACATTATGATAATTCACAGATTGTAGGGCGTCATGATCTGATGATATACGATACACGGAAAAAAAATAGAAACAGTTTTCACTCACAAATTGCTGGTAAATTTCTCAAACAATTACAAAGATAAAGCAAATAACACATTGCGTTAAATGTGAAATTCTGAAGTAGAACAACTGGAATAGTATTTTCTTGTAAAAGATATTTCAATAAATTTTGCAACTTATAAAAATCATTGCCAAAAAACAAAAAAATAAATGGACCCAGTCTCACCAGCACCGAGGCATATACTTGCTTTTTTTTGCCAGAAGAAAAGCTCATAAAAATCATGCAATACTCATGTTTTCAAATTTATTTTAGTTGGAGCAAGTAACCTGAACAGTTAGAACTGTTAAACCAGATCAATGTTAAATATTATTTTGGTAACACTTTATGGACCAATTCTCACTAGTAACTAGTTGCTTATTATTTGCATATTACTACCATATTGGCTGTTTATTAGTACTTATAAAGCACATATTAATGCCTTGCTGAGCAATATCACAGTATGTTCTATGATGCACGGTAGCAGTTCTTGAGTTGAACTCAGTTGGGGAAAAACATATATATATATATATATATATATATATAAAAGAATTATACCAAGACAAAATTAATTTTCATTTTCAAAAATAAAATGACACAAAAGTGTAGAATATAACCATTATACAACAGAATAACCCCAAGGCATGTTGCAATCGTGAATTTTGTGCTGATGATTAATTGCCATACAAAATTTTATTAACATTTTTTTTTTTTTTACATGGAATTGCATATAATAAAATGGTTCATCTCAAAGATTTGAAAAACAATAATATAACATTTAAATTAATTTTTTTATTTAATTAATTTATTTTTTTATAGCTATTTGTAGTCAACTAACCCTAAATATGACTCCCCTCTCCCTATACCATGCCGGAAAAAGAGACTCATTTGATGGCATTTCTTTAAGTGCTTAAATTTCAATTACTCGGATGGCAAAATGTGATTCAGATTTTGAACTATATAATAATTCCGATTGGATCAAATAACCACACTCAAACAATTAATCAACAATCGCGACAGGCCTAGGCGTAATATTCACTGACATTTCGAAAACATTTTGAATGTGCAAGGAATCATTAGTCTTGTTCTTCATTGTGGAAGCAAAGACTGCAATGTTTACTTGTGCACTGAGGGGGAAATTACAGATAAATTGTAAAATTATGAAGTTGATTATTTTGTCACTACTGGATTTCAATTACATAGATCATTTCTCCAGTGGTATTGAACTTTTCTGTTGATTCTTGTACAGCACAGCTGGTACACGTACACACATACGGTCTCTCAGCATACTCCATCTGATTATTAAGTGTTTGTTTTGGAGATTTGTGGTGGATAGATGAAGACCATAGTTTGTGAAATTACACAGAGTATCTAGCCTTCTTTGATGAAGAAGTTGAGATTTCCAATTTCTGTCTTATTGAATAAAATGTGTGTGAGCGGTCAGTCTGGCAAATGTAAGCAGCGGAGAGAGGCTGACTTGTTCTCTCTGATGGAAGTGATGTTTCTGTAAAGGAGACTGACCTACTTTCTCCTGCTTTATTTTCCTGTCTTGTCCTCTCTCTGGTGCGCGTGTGTGTACAGTTCTTCAAGTGTGTTTGACAGTATTAGCATATTGTATGTGTGTGTGTGATTTCCAGGTTATTAGTATTGTGTGTGTTTTGGGTCTCATTGCATCACTGGCTCATTGTCTGGTCGTCTCAGAATTTGAACTGACTGCGTCTCCAAAGACAGGATAGAGCACTTTGGGAGTGCTTATATTCCTTTCTTTTTTATTCTCATCTATTGGCCTTTTCTCTTTTCTTCTCTCTCTCTCTCTCTCTCTCTCTCTCTCTCTCTCTCTCTCTCTCTCCTCCTCCACATCTTGGGTTGTGGGAGTCAAGGCTTGTTTTCTAGACTAAATCTAATCATCTTGGGCTATGAAGAAGGAAGGCCTCTTCATTAGAGATCAGCCCTGCTTACAAATCAATGGGCCTGTCCACACACATGAGCCATCTGCACACACTGCCCCAATTCCACTGGGCTAGTCTGATGAAGGGTCTGTGTGTGTGTGCAAGTATTGGAGCACTTTTATGTTTTATTGCTAAAGTGGATAGAAAAGAGATGGAGAAATATATAAGACACAAATGTTGGTATGATAAGTTATAGTGTTTGTTAAGGAGATCTTTGTCTGAAACAGTTGGAAACCCCTGCACAATTGTAATAAAACCAAGATTTCCTGTCAGTCACACCAGACTCGGTCACAAGGGACAGTTTGGATGCATATGTGGGGAAGGAAGGCAGAGAGCCTTGAATCTATCTGAAGATCCTTACAAAGGCGTGGACGTCAATCTGTAATGCACCCAGCATAGACTATTTCAATAATTTAAAGGGCGGATGGTTCACTAAAAATGTGTTGTTCCAAACCCATATGACTTTTTTTTATAAACGAAATAGGAGATATTTTGAAGAATGTTCGTGCTGCTTTTTTGCATAATATACAGTAGTAACTGTCTTTAACTGCTACGTACTGCTACACTTAAATTAATCATTTTCATATAATGCACTTATTGTGTACATGTTTTTACACTGTGCTTATATTTAAAAACATGGTAACACTTTATTTTATGGTATCCTTGTTACATGTTAAATGTACTATAGTAGTAAGTAGTATGCAACTAACCTTGAAACAAACCCTCATCCTAACCCTAATCCATGTAGTTAATTAATATTACTCAGTACTTAAGTGTAAAATTACACTGTAACAAGGACACCATAAAATAAAGTGAAACAAAAAACTAACCTGCGTGTAGTTACACGTGTAATTACACTGTTGACCATACCTCTTCTCCTTAGCCCACATGTAAACCTAGCCATACTATGAAACCTTTTCCTAATCTTAACCATATCACACCTCAGTAGCAGCAAAAGTGTTTTGTGATACTGCATGAACACAATAAGTACAATGTGCCAAACATTTTTTTGACACAAGTACATAGTAGGACACCTAATGTAAAGTGGAATCATGTATAAATTAACTGCTGTAAAGCTTCAAAAGGACAAAAACATACCATAAATGTATCCACTCATGAGCCCACTGTCCAAATTGTTATTTGGATATAACTCATTCAGTCATCTTATTGTATAGTATACAATATAACCATAGTATAAAATGATGATGAAATGTGATGATTTTGCTCATACTGCCATCCCCTGCCTACACCATAGCTTTGAGATCTCGTTCACACTTTTTTGTATTTACACAAAGCTGTCTTATGGCTTCAGGAGACTTGAAATATAACTATATATTTATAAGTTTTATAATATATGTCATGTCATAACTGGACTTTCCAGTGAAAATGACATTTTGAGTGCCACACCCACATCTCAACATCCACTCAACAACTGATGCGCTTTTTATAAAAATCTTTTAAACTCAGATGTAAGTCACAATATGGAAGGAAAGATATGTCACTACTTCTGTTTCATTGCATCTTTGAGAGTTACTATATATACACACACCACTTTTAATGCTTTTTTATTAAGTTTATTTTGTGCTTTTTGGATCTCAACCTGGTGAGTGTATGATTTAGTACGTTTTAATTTCACTTTTTGTGTTCCATGCAAGAAAGTCATATGGGTTTGCAATAACATGAAGGTGACTAATTGATCACAGAATTTCATCTCTGGTTGAACTGTTCATTCAAGTAAAAATATAACTCATATTTGAGCAGGACTTTTGTCCAAGTTGAAGATTTCAGATGAAACTGCTTTAGCAGAAATGGGACCTCATGCTGCCAAAGGAATGAGGAGAGCGGAGGAGAAGAACAGAAGTAGAGCTGCTCTCTGAGCCTCTTATGTCACCAACCCTGCTGAGTTTTTATTGCATAGCCCAAGCAGGATTAGACTCTGCACTGTGGAACAATGTGAAATCCACTCACTAAAAGCAACAAAGTGCTGAGACTGGAATTCACTGAGAGCTGTCAATCATCATGCTCATGCCAGAGTCTACATACTGTGGGATAAAATATGCACACGTACTCTCATCAACTGCTTTTCAAAAGCTAGCATGCTGCCTATTTAGATGTCATTTTGGGCATCATCCATTTGGCACAGAAGAACATTTAGAAGCCTTTGTAATAATACATGAAGCGTCCACCATTATGACTTCCAAAAATTCAACAGCGTCGCCTTTCTGTATGCTGTATTGCACAAGAAAAATCACATATAGACACAAGCGTATTGGGACACTGAGTTGGAATGAGATCTTGAGCTTGAGAGGCTCTGACTCATCACTTGAACAGATGTGAATTCAGCAGATACAGTCACTGTTGAAGGGTTTCATTAGATCAGCTTCATCTGGCAGGAAGGGAGAGAGAAGGATGATGCATGACACAAATAAATCCCTGAATGTGGATGTAAAAAAAGATAAACATCAGATTGATTTCATCACATCAGTTTGAATTCATTTGATTTTAATTTCGTTCGACACTAGGGGAGGAAACCGTAAAGCAAGCCAGTCAGATCAGATTGAACCTTGTTGTTCTCAAACGTTGCCATTTTTATGTGCGACATGCATCAGATGGTCTGTACAAAGTCAATGGAAATGCCATCTAAAGCTGAGAGTGACTCGAATGAAAAAGCATTCACATTAGGGATAGTAAGATCTACATAAAAGTTAATGCGATGCATCGATTTAAAAAAGTGTGCATCGTATACAAGATCGCATTTGTATCGCGATGCATCGTTTCTAACATATTTGCATCAGTAAAACCGATTTATTTATATATAATTATTAGTAGATGAACTATACTTTTATTATTTATTATTTTGTGACCAATATTTTATATGTAGATTGATTTCTCCTCTCTAAACTCTTTCTCAAGCACGTTCCCTCATCACCACTGCTTCTACGTGACGTATCATGACATTACGGAGACTGAGGCATTAGAAGTCAGAAGGCACTTAAGTTAATTTATGATTTATTAACTGTCTGAACCAAAGAAATAAAAGCGAACTATCTGTACCATATTGAATTGCATAGCATTATATTTGTTTTCATTGCATTTAATTGCATTGTGTTGAATCGGATCACATCGCATCGGTAGCTGCTTCATATGTAGCTTTAATGTATCGTATTGTTGGCTATGGATCATGATGTGAATTGCATCGGCCTCAGTTATGGAGATGCACATCCCTAGTTCACATATATTTTGTCTATAAGGGAAATAATAAGCATGTCCTGCGTGCATTATTGCTGTCGTCACCACTGCTTTGGTGTGTGATTAAAGATAGACGTCTGGTTTTGATTTATATTGCATGAATGCAATCATGATCACTCGATGGATTTTTATTATTAATAGATCACATAGTCTGTTTCTGCAAACCTCACATGCTTTTCCAGCCAGCTGTCTTTCACTCTCTTCGTTTTTGACAAAGGTTTCCATGGCGACAGGAGTCGGAGGGGTCAGCACCTTTTTAAGGAGCAGCTGGGAAGGGGGAGGTTTATTTTATGGGAGACTAAATTAACCTGTGTGCGCGTGAGGGGCCGTTTATAAATAGAGCTTATCATTGTGGCTTTACTTATTTAGGGGTGTTTGCTAAGTCAAGCGTCACTTTTACTATGGCCCCTTTTGACGTGAGCTAGCAAGCAACCATAGATATACGTCTATGGTAAGCAACCATTTAGCAGGCACTCAGAACACCTTAGCAACCTCCTAGTGATGCCATAGCAGTCAACAGAACACAACAGCACAGCAAAGGCAGAACTGAGATTTTCTTCAGTCTAGTTTCTTTGTGTATTCTTATTATAGTTGCTCTCAAACAAAACCATATAACTGGTTTAAATGATTAAGCAAAATCAAATTAAAGAGGATTTTGTTATCCGTGACAACAGACCACAGTGCTTTCTGTTATATTTCGAACAAAACTCATGTTTATTTGTCATTCTGGTGAAACATGTTAATAGACCTGTTGTTTCTTAATGTCTCTGCAGGGTGGTGAAGGAGGAGATATCTGATGACAACGCCAAACTACCGTGTTTCAACGGACGTGTTGTGTCATGGGTGAGTTAGCATTCACACACACACCTACAGATCTTCCCTCATCTCATTTCTCCTGCTTGCGTTTCGTTAACCTCAGAATGTAACCGGGCCCTGCGTCTCGATGTTGCTGGTAAAGGTTTGATTAGGAGGCCCAGGTGTGAGGGAGCTCAGAGATCAGTCAGTCAGGCGTGAGTGTGTGTTTGGATGCGTTAAATTGAGCGCAAGTGTTTAGCGGTTAGCAAACATCTGCTCCTCCTACGTCTGTCTTACAGACACAGGAGAGAATATTGAGTATTTGATATTTTTAAATGCCCTTGAAGGCCACTGTTGGATGGAGATGCTACTCGGAGGGTCATTTCCAAAAAACACGAGCGACTGAATCTTTTCACAAAGTGCCCTTTCCCATGGCAGATAGCAGTGTGTTGTTATGATGGTCACTTCAAGAAATCCAAAGTTCTGTCATAATGACATCATCACATGGCACAGCTGATTGGATCTTTTCGTATCAGCAGCCAATGAGCTTGCTGCTCAACATTCAGATACTTGGCTAGTGCTTGCTGTAGCAGTTGCAGCTCGCTTCAGAAACCCTCCACCTTCCCCAGCTCCACCTGTATCGATCTGCTACGGGGTAATTCATGTACGCTATTTGGGGGTTATTTCATATGTTATATGTGGAGCAGCAGTATTTCTTACATGCTCACAGCAGCATTTTGTGGATCTATTGGCAGTAGCAAGTCTCAGTACTTTCTCTGCAGCAGCAGAAGCGTAGCAGATCTATTCCGCCAAGACCAAACACATTAACACTGTCATGCACATTACCATGCCAAACCCTCAGAGAGTTGTCATGAAAGAAATTAGGTTTACCATTTATTATCATGTGAATCCTGAGTGACACGTCCTCTTGTCACTTATGAAAAAGAAGCTCACTTAAGCATACTTTTCAAAGGAGTACTTGTAATTTCATAATTACGTCTCTTGTCTCGAAATATTTTTAAAGTGTACTGCCGAATGTACTGACAAGCATTTATGGTGAAGTAAAGTATTATTTAATGTAATTTCTGTTGCATGTAATTTATCAAATACATTTGTAATTATGAATTTGTAATGATGAAGTTGCAGATTATGTACATTTAAAATGTTAACTTTTAATACTACAGTTAAAATGATATTCAAGTACTTTACATGTGCTTTAGTATGTTAGTCAACACAGCAAAATAAGTGTACTTCTTTAAAGTGTGCAAAAGCAAAACTTTTAAATTGACATTAAAGTGGATTAAAGTGTACTTAAGTGTGTTAAGAAACAGTCATGAAAGTGACCCTCTTTAAGTGCACTTAAGTGGCTTTTTATTTTATTAATATTATATTACCTACAAGTGCAGTATTTTAAAAATATACTTTTAAGTACACTATAAATACACATTCAATACACTTCTTTTTCCCAAGGAGTTATTTGAGATCTTACCTGGTATTTTGAAAATGTTCTTTTTTTTAAACAAAGGTACATAGAGAGACAAGCTGAAATGCACTGTTATTAAAGAAACATCTTTACAGCTTTAAACATTCTTGCTGCTTAGATATTGAGGTACTACATTCTGATTCATAATAAAGTCTCGACGATGCATGCCTTCATATATTGTGTACCAAAATTCATTCACACACAGTAAGAGACAGTAATACTCGTGTGATCCTCACTTTTGAGTGGAATCCGTCCAGTGTGTGTTTGGGCCAGATGGAGTTTCTCTTCCCTGCTGTAGACATCAGGTGGATGCAATTGTGTTTTGGCTCTCTTGTTTTGCTTTTTTGGCATTGTGGGGTGTTTGTCTGCTGTGTGTTTGTTCATGTCAGCGTTGGTTATATGCTACTCATTTCTGTGATGAGTGACAGATACTTTAAAGATGAACCCAGTCTCAACATGACATCAAAAGTGACCCTGTTTGCTTTCGTAACACATTCCTGATTGTATTGGGTGTGTTCACACTGCGGCTAAATATCCTTTTTTAAGGACTTTTAATCCCATTCTGTACATATTTCGGTTGTTTACAGGACCCTTGTGAAAAAGAAGTGCACTTAATTGTACTGAATAAACACTTGTAGTGTACTTTAAATCTAAAGTGTATTTTTAAAAAACTGCACTTGCAAATAATAATTAATGAAATAAAAGACCACTTAAATGCACTTAGAGTTCACTTATTTTCAACTATTTCTGAACACTTTTGTACAATTTAAAAAGTGAACTTGGCAATAATGTTAAATTAAATGTTTGACTTTAAAGTACATTTTAAGTCATCTTTCATCATGTTTTAAAAGTAGTCATGTGTTGACTAACATACTAAAACACGTGAAGTACTTGATTATAATTTAAATTGTAGTATGTCATTCAAATTTCATTTAAAGTTAACTGCAGCTTCATCTTTACAAATGTGTAATTACAAATATACTTAAAAACATGACATACATAATATAGTACATTTTAGTTTACCATAAAAACTTGTCAGTACATTTGTCGGTATTGTCAAAGACAGAAGAAATTATGAAGTTACATGTAAAGATGTACATAAGGGTTAGTCAGTCCTAAAACAGTCCTACATAAGGGGATGAAAAAGCACTCTTTATTTTGACCTATTGCGTTTAATATCTACTGTAGTGTTTTAATGTTACTGAAATACATCACATTACAGAAATAAGTTATAAACACTATTTCATTTTGACTTTAAAGCAAGAAACGTACACCTGTACACACACACACATACACACACACATACATACTCAATCAGAGGCACTGACTCACACCTGGTTGCACAATTTCAATGCACTTAAGTTCCGCTGTATAATTTACAGATGAATGCACATGTAAGTAACACACTCTCACATTCCTTATTATTTTTATTCTATATTGTCAGACTCACATCACCTCCCTCTGAATGACTCTTTGTCAAGCACACACACACAGTTTTTTCAGCCAAGAGAAACACAAACTATTCCTTCACGTGGATTTAAGCACACATACACACACGCAGCCAGATTCCCGTCTCTCAAATCTCCCGTTCCACAGAGAAACACACGGTGTGCTCTTTATCGCTGCTTTACTCCCTGCCATCTTCAGATGCGCTTTTCCACTGCAGCGGCCAGGAGAGGCAGGAACCTGGGGCTAGGGAAATATGCACGTCCTCTTACTGCCCCCGTTTCAGATTCACACCAGCAGCTTTCCCATGCAGAGCTGAGC
>JAFVLL020012404.1:0-16006 GCA_021397915.2 Tor tambroides | reverse complement strand
TGGATAGGGTCTTCCTTACATCGGCTGGAGCGAGACAGAGCACCTGGTCGTTTGGAGATGTTTGTAGTTTCTGTGCAGGTGTGTCATTCTGCATCTGCATGTCCTGTAAAGCCTAATAACAGCCAAAAGCTCAAGCAGTAAACAGAAAGCAGCATTTTAACAATAAGCAACCATTTGTAACAACATTTACTGTATTAAAACAGAATACTAATTTATGCATTATATGTGTTATAATGTGTTGGTATGGTATATGTAAAAATTAACATTAACCTAGAATAATAAATGCAGTAAAAAAATTCTGTCTTTTGTTAGTTTCCCACATATTAATATTAATATTAGCAAAATTACATTAACTAATGATGATTAATAGAATTAAAAGACAGTTGCACATGATAATAACAGAAAGCAATATTTCTGGGGTGATAACAATGTACAATTGCTATTTGTTAATATTAGTTAATGCATTAGGTATCATGAGCTAACAATAAACAATACATTTTAACAGCATTTATTAATTAAGCAAAAAGGAAACAAAACAGAAAATTGGAACAAATACAGTTATATTATATTATATATTATATTGCATTACTGAAATGTGAAATTAACATTAACCTAAAATAATAAAAGGAAAAAAATATTTTTTTTTTAGTTCATGATACTGTTATGAAAGTGTATTAACTGATGTTGATTAATTACATTTTTTGTTAGAATTTTTGTTCATCTATTTGTTTATCATTTTTAAATGGGTTGATATGTAATTCTGTAAGCCTGTAGCTTATTCAGCAACAGTGGGGAAGCTTATTTAAATGATGTTGCAAGATTCTGTTCTGCACACAACACCGAAGGAATTAGCGGAAATGGTGTGTTGACTTTGATCAGTTCCCTCATCCAGAAGTAATAAGTACTGAATATTTCAGAAACATACCTCAAAGCAGAATATGCGCCAACGTAGGTGTTGCAAACTCGTCAACAAGCGCCCCTGGTACAGGGAAGTTTCTTAGATCTGATATGCATGCAGTAATGACTTGAGATAAAAAGTTTTTTTTTTTATTCTTCTGAAAACCTAGCTGCCTATCTAAACTTTGTTTGGGGAATTTTCATTTTTAAAGGCGTTTTACCTTTTGGAGTTGTTCGTTTAGCCATTATCCACAGTAATTTACAAATGAGGAATACAACAAAAATGAATCATTGCATGAGAAGTACTGCAATTCAGAGTTCTAGAATTGCTCAGAAAAATAGAGATGAAAGGGAGCGGCAATGTGAGAATAGCAAGTAGATTATTATTTATTTATTTAATTTTAAAAAGAGTTAGTGCAAAAATAGCATCGAGTCAAATGCTAAATCAAAGCCAGCTTGTGATGTTTCTGGTCTTTTAGTGGGCCATCGATTGTACCTGACTGATCTGCAAACAGAAAATTGCAGGAATACAATCTCAGGCATCATTAGTCAACTAAACATGCACATCTAGGTGTAAGGAAAAGATGAATATCTCTACTAAAATTATATGGTTGTAAAAACACTTACAGTTGGCCCTCCACCTGAAAATCATTTTGAGTTTGAGACCCCTAATATACACATTTTTGAATGTGCCGAGGAACTTGAGGGAGTTCAGAAGATCATTCCACCATTGAGGAATAGTGAAACTTCAGGAAAGTGATTTTGTGCCTGTTGATTTGATTTGCAAAAGTGAGAGGCTGCTCAATATGCATGCGTTAGTGTCTTGGTGAAAGCGTCTGGCAACCAGTGAGGCGAGACGAAGGCGTTCAAATGCACCTATGATGCCCAAAAATGCGTCTAGGTAGGCAGCTCATTAAGTTTTGACACATAGCCATATTAGGTAAGGTGAGCATCACTATCACTGTTTCTCCTACCACTCAGAACACCATAGCAACCGCATAGTAACCGCTCCGCTCGTATTTTCTTCAGAAAATGCAGAAATATAGTTTTAGAACAAGATTACAGTAGAGTTTTAATGAGAATCCAGTATCATAAAGCATGTGGATTAGGTGCTTATCCCTGCACAGTCAATCCATTTAGTCCCTTTTCAAATCAGGTTTATTTGTATAGCACTTTTTGCAATACACATTGTTCCAAAGTAGCTTTAGAGAAAATAGAAAAATAAAGAAGATAAAAGGAAAAGAAAAATAGTGGCTTACAGCCCCCCAGTGAGCAAGGAAAGGAAGGAAAAAGGCCCTAAGATGTTTAAGTAGATGAGGAAGAAACCGGCATTTCAGGCAGACTCAACATTTTTAGTAGAGGAGAACACGATAGCTGATGTCTCTTGATCTAAACTGCAGGCCTTTGAGAGCTCAAGAGCTTCATCAAATGAAAAGCTTTTATTCATATACATCGGTGTGGGTGGCCAGACGCGAGCATATGAAATAAATTGGCATTGACATTGATAAGACATAAATAAATTAGGGTCAGAGAAGATGAGCTGGAGCTGTTTAGTTCTAAAAACTACTCTAGAAATAGAGAAAGAGAAATGAAACATGTCAGAATGATTTCACCCACTCGTTATATCACATGACTTGCTGTCCACACATATTCAAATGTCAAGTCATCTGTTCCTCTGTGGTGCATCAGCGGATTTTAACATTCACCTTTATAATGTGTCTCACACCGCACACGTTTTTCTTTCTGTCATTTTGTATTGACTTTTATACTGAGTTAATGATATTTTCTATCATAACCTTTATGTAATTGTTATTTAGACATTTAGGCCTGGTTTCACAGACAGGGCTTAGACTAAGCCAGGATTAGGCCATAGTTCAATTAGGACATTTAAGTCATTTTTATAAACATGCTTAGAAAAAAACATTACTGGGGTGCATGTTGAGACAAAACAAAGGCACTGAAATATTGTAAGATCAGTCAGTGCAAATTTATTTCAGTTGAAACGGCTAAGACTTACATTTTAGTTTAGAACTAGGCTTAAGTCCTGTCTGTGAAACTAGGGGTAAGTGTATTAAATAAGCTGTTTAAGATGCCGTGTTTGTAGGTGATTTCAGACTTTATTTTCTTTAAAATGTAGACAAAGTAAAAAGTCCATCAAAGGAAATTACGCTTGGATGGGACTGTGTCCTGTGTGCTTAGCACAGTGTTCATGAGTTCATTAATCCCTGCGTATAATGAAGGTAAACAGATTTGGCTTGCTGTCAAAGACAGGACAGCAGTCTGAGACTTGAATAAAGCTCTTAAGAACCCTTGGACTACTTAATAATGAAGTTACTAATGAATGAATAGAGGTATAGGTGAAGTTCAGGGTTGGTGGGATGCTGGAGAATTGTCACAGCAGTGAAATAATCCACTGTTTGTGTTCATTTATATTATGATTGACAGGATTAGATAAAGAAGCTCCTCACGAAACTTCTGCATTTGAAGTGATGATCAGACTTAATCCTAAGGTCCAATTCTCACTATTAACAAACCATTAACTATGAATTTATGCCTCAATAAACTCCTAATTTTCTGCTTATTAATAGTTAATAAGGTATTCGTTAAGTACATATGGGTACAGTCATTTTAGACACTTCCAAATCGTTCCCATCGTTGTTGCCACAGATTTGGAAGTGCATTTTTCTGTTCTAAAGAAGGGGGTGTCCCAATACTTTTGTCTATATAGTGTATGTACAAGTCATTGGTGTTTGGTGATGAGTTTTTGGCTCAAGGTCTGCATTTACAGCCACCAGAGGCAACTGGGATTAGGACTTGTTTTATGCAGACCAGTCAAGTTCTTCCACACTGACTGAATCAATCATTTTCTTTGTGAACCTTGCCTTATACACAGAGGCATTGTCATGTTAGAATAGAAAAGGGTCCCGTCCAAACTGTTGCTATAATATTAGAAGCACACAATTTCCTAGAATATTATTATATGCTTTAACATTAAGATTTGTACTCATAGAAATTACTAAAGTAGTCAAACCTGTTCATTAGAAGGGGGCGACCCAATACTTTTGGCAATATAGTGTACGTTAATTATACTTTTTTTTTTTGACCTGCACAGTCACACTAAGGAAACGAGGAAGAAGCAGAATAGACACTTGAAAAAAAAAAGATACTGATGTTCCTATTTGTGTATAACTAACAATAAAAAACATCCTTTAGATTGTAACTGCAGGAAAGTGTGACTCAAGTTTATTTTTAACAAGGTCTCTGATCATTTCAGTTCCACCTTCACAGTTCAGCACATTTCAGTGGATTGTTTTATGATCCTGTCACAATGTAATTCAGTCTTTGCAAAGAGGCCGTTATTGAAGAATTCAGCAGCATGAACTATATTGGACCCAACAGCAAACCCAGGCTGCATGTAAGTGAAGCAAAGCCTTGTTTCTCATTTCACATGCGAAGAGGGCGTTTACACAAAGGTCTTAAAGGCACGGCAGCAAAAAACAGCCTGTTTACTGCTGTTGTAAGGGTCAGGGAGAGAATGGAAAATTGTCATTAAAAGCTAAATTATGACGCACAAAACCTTGACTAGACTTTCAAATGTCGTCAGGGAAAAATAAAATGATAAAAAATGCATGATATGACCCCTTTAAACTCCCGTACATGCACATGCATTTACACTCATTCATTTAAACTTTAATACAGTCTTTCTCTTTCAGACACACACACACACAAACTAACAGAAAGTGTGTTTATGAGCAGGTATAACTCTGACGGACACCTCATCAACGTGACCTTGCCGACTGGAGAGGTCAGCAGTTTCCATGGAAACATGGAGAAAGCTGTCAGAGTGGAAGCCACTGCCTCGAACAGAGAAAACTTTATTATAATTACAAACCACTCTGCGGATAACACCATCTACACTCTTCGACAAGGTGAGAGAGTGTATGTGTGCGAATCTACAGATTAGTTTTGATGTCAAATATAGCAGCCCCAAAAAGTATTTGAACACTCCAGCCACATTTAAAGGGACAGTTCACAAAAAAAAAAAATTATTCTGTCATTATTTCATGTAGGGTTGGATGATATACCGGTAGACACGATTAACCGGTAGAAATTTTTCAACAGGTAGAGATTTTGGACTATCGTCTCTATCACGGTTACACGCTCACATGACCTTGCTGTGCTACGTGTCATGAAAAAGTACCATTTGCATGCGTTTTTAAGCACTGCGGTTTAAAAATAAGTGATTTTAACCTGTTGAAATGCAATCAGCTGTGAAAGAGAACTAATTTTGCTATATGTGCCCACTGTCTGAGACACTGTTTCTGAGTGCTGTCTGAGAGGAGCGTACAGGTGAAGACGGTGCTCATAGAGCGTGGGAGTATTGAATGGAGTTATTTTTGCCGGTTTTTAGGCCTTGAACGGTTAAATACAGATACTTGTTTGTGACAAAATCCTCTATGACTTTGCAAGTATCCTCATAAATACAGTAATTTAGGTCTTAAGTGAAAGCAAACAGCTGAGAAAGAAAACACATGTGTAACAGTATATTGGATCTGGGCAGCTCTTAAAGTGACAGCAGTCTAATATTCCTGCTGTCTGTCATTCATGTTAATCAAACAACAAAAGAGAGAAAATCTCTCACTACTCTTGACTAAATCACTTCTTATTTAATCACTGAATGTTTGTCTTCACCACAGTTTGAGGTTTTTTTTTTATTTTTTTATTTAGGCTAGTATTAGTTTTTTTGTGATATTGACACTGGTGACAAGAATAATTTCACATAATAAATGTAGTGCATTTAAATCTTATGAAGCTGTTTCTTTCTGTCCAGCTCACTCTGTTAGTGTGTATGGCGTTAGAGATGACGGCTCTCTGTGGGTGACGTATGCCAGCGGGATGGACGTTTCTCTCAGTACTGAACCAACCGTGTCGTCCGGGTTGCTGCCGGGAGCATCGGCAGGCCTCGTCCATCCCACAGTCGGAAGGTGTAACATCACGTTGCCGGGGGAACCAGCTCACAGCCTGATAGAGTGGAGACAGAGACGCGAACAGGCCAAAGGGAATTACACAGCATATGAACGGAGACTGAGGGTAATACACAGACAAACAAGCAGCATATGAATGCAGACTGAGAATAATGTGTTTTCTGGGTAGCGTGACCAAGGTATAGCATGTAATGCACAGGAACACAATATGATTTTCCATCTGAAATTTCCTAAGATGCCCAGGTGTATCACACATAGTTTTGTGAGATGTTTACGGAACGAGAGAGTAAAATTAGAAATCCTTGTTAATTTAGGATTGCTTTTATCTTAAAATGCAGTCATTATTTTGTGTTCACCTTTGTGCTGAACAGTCAGGTTTTTTAGGTTATGTTAACAGTAGTAGTTAGCGCGTGATTAGATTCAAGTGGAGCTGTCACAGCATATGCAGCATTCATCACGGAGGTCAAGTCAACTCAAATGGAACCAAATGAGATCCCGACTCCCGTTATTCTACTACTGCTACAGCATTGTTCTTTCTTAATTTATTAAAAAGATAAATTAATTTATTCCTGCTTGGAATTGAACCTGGGTCGTTCTAAATGAAGAGTGCTAATCTTACCTCTGCCTCTCATAATGGTGCTACACTGAGCTTTAATTAACACCATTGTATTATTTTGTTTGATACTCTACATTAAAGCAAACTTTATTTATTTGATTTTACGTGTACTTTTTCTGCCTAAAATGGCAAGGGGAAGCTCTGACAGAAGTTAAACTGGATATTTATTTTATTGGTGATTTGTCATGTTATTGAAACTTAAGCTTGAAAAATCGTTTTGTCTTTTGATCTTTCCTTATTCAAGTTTACTTTCCTGACTACTAATACCTGCCCAGGATGTTGCCAAGATGGCCTCAGAGTTAACTGACTTTCATTAAAGGGACTTTGGTGTAGTTCAGATGAAGAAACAGACTCTAACCTACACTCTCTAATATACACCGTATTACAGGCACTGCACAGCCTTATACCCTGCATTTCACACACTGTTCCAACTTCCCCTTCAAATAAGTTCCATAAATCTTTCTCTTCTCTATTTCATTCTTTCTAATATTCACTCTTTCTCTGTTCAGTTTCGCTTCTTGGTTGCAGATTCAGTATTAGTGTGCTTTATAGGCACTACAAATAACAATTAAATTAAAAAAACATTCAATTTAAATATATTAAAAAAATACTTAAAACGTTAATATTATTATGATTTAAAATAACTGTTTTCTTTTTGAATTCTATTTTAAAATATCATTTATTCCTGAGATGGCAAAGCTTTTCAGCATCAGTATTCCAGTCTATAGTGTCACCTGATCCTACAGAAATCATTCAAATATGCTGATTTGGTGCCCAAGAAACATTTATTATCATGATCAATTTTTGCGGAGACCGTAATACATCTTTTTTGGGATTCTTTGATGAATAGAATGTTTAGAAAAACAGCATTCATTGTAAATAGAAATCTTCATGCTGTATAGAATTCCTACTTTTCTAAGATGGTACAGTATATTTAATTGTTTTAAATTATAGAGAAACAGTTAGAGTGTTTGTAACAGCAGTTGATTGCTGATAGCTGATATAATAAATTAGAAAAGCTAAGAGCATCTAAAAAGTAACTAAAAAAAATCTACAAGTAGATTCTTGTGAAAGAAAGACAAAAGGAGACAATGTCATTTTCTCACTGTCCCTCATATAGTGACAGGCTAAAACACAATGGGCTGCCAATACACAGTACTCCTTGAACCTGACCTGAGGTGTTTTATATCTTATATATTTCTGACACAGTGGACAGTGCTTTATTTCTTTCAAAGTCAGATGTGGATTATTCCAAGTTGCAATTCCAGCTTCAAGAATTTGGAAGTTCTGACTATGCTAGTTGGATTGAAGGCAGCACAAAAAGTCTGCCGTAGTGCAGTATTTTTAGGGCCAGACAGCATTGCATTTTACTTTTGTTTGGGTTTCCAAATGTGATATAACCATGTTTTGCTTGTGTTTGTAATTTGGTTTATTCTAATTAGGCTCAGAATTACTCTGGTCGCAGGGGGCATGTGTATGTTAGTACAATTAATTGTAAAGCTCAGGACCAGCTCAGCGAGGGTTCTGTTTGCTTTACTCAACTCTTCTCATTGCAGGGTTTTATAATGATATGGGGATCACTGAATTAATGTTATTGGCCTAATTCCACCCTGCATGTGTTACTTGCGGTGTTCCCATTTACTTTTAAGATATTTTTTACCGAATATTACATGCAAGGTCTCAGTGGGATGTTTTTCCCATTTGCCTAATTTCTAATTTGTTAGTGGACGCCACACCTTGCTGCCGTAAAGGGCAGCCGGCTCAATTACTGATTCTAATATATTCAGCCAAATTCTAACAGACATCTCTACGGGACATTATCTTTTTATGGGAGCAAAATCTTCTTGAAGGTCCAGACTCTGCGGTGGCTTCTTTCGGTGGGAGACGGCCAAAGCGATTCATCTGCATAGAGCTGGAATTTGATCTCGGAATCACAGAGTGAAATCAGGAGCTTCAAACTGTTCCAGACTCGTTGTCAATTCATTGATGTATCTGCTGAATAACGTTGGCTGTAACAGCAACCCTGTCTCCCTCTGTGCCCCTGAGAAAGAAATTTTCTTCTTTTATAGCCAGTTTTATTGCACACGTGTTTCTGTGTACTCCGATATAATAAGATCATAAGTTTTGCCTTCTTTCTCATCCCCTTCTCTCGCTTAGGCTCACAACAGGAACGTGTTGTCCATAGATTACAGTCAAGAGAGTCGGGTCGGGAAGATATACGATGACCATCGCAAGTTTACCCTGCGGGTTCAGTACGATGACAAGGGCAGGCCAGTGCTCTGGTCTCCCAGTAAATACAATCAGGTGAGAGTAACGTACTCGAGCGAAGGTCTGGTCACCAGCATACAGAGAGGCAACTGGACCGAGCGCAGAGACTACGATAACGGACGCATTATCACACGGACCTGGGCCAATGGAAAGATCTGGAGCTACACTTTTCTGGAGAAGGTGTGTACTGCATGTGTGTGAGAGCTGCAACTACGCCTGTGTGAATCTCAACAAAACCTGTCAAAAACATTGGGGAAAAAATTGGATAAAAGAAATCATAACTTGTTTGTTTGTTTATTCATTCATTTATTCATTTTTCTTTTCTTTTGCATTCTAATTGAAACAACTTGTTTTATTTAGTTTTTAATTATTATTATTAATTGTATTAATTCATCTATTTATTTATTTGAAAATGAACATTTTTCAGATGCTTTATGAGATTTTCTTTTTTTTTGCAATTTTTCTAGAATGTGTTCTTTTGATTTTGGGGTTTAATGTGACATGTTTTCTTGAGATTCACCAGCCAACTGGTGCATGTTTAAGTCTTATCTGAATAGTCTTTCTCTGTCTTTTTTTCTTCCTGGTTCTTCTATTCAAAAACCTTTCAAGAACATGTCCAGGTCATATTTGCCAAAATGGGATGAAAGAAATCAGAATTTTTTTTAATTTGCTTGTTTGTTTGTTTTTGATACTATTCTACATTTGAAAATGAAGCTTATTTATTTTAATTTAATATTGTATATTTAAATTGTTTGTGCATTTTTCTTTTTAATTATTATTTTTTGCATTCTAACATTATTTTTTATGACATGTGCCCTAATTATCATTACCATAGTGGAAAAAAATCTCATTCTCTTTACTGTAATGGAAAAATATATCAATATTAAATTGAATAATTTAAATTGTATTTATTAAAAAGTATTTAACAAGTGTTTATTTATAATTAATTTTATTAGTTTTAATTTTCAGAGTTTTTTAATTTAACTTTTTTTCTACAGAAAAATGGGAATCACAAAAAAAGTGCCCGAATGCTTTATGGTTATGAAAATTTATTTTTTTTAAGCAAAACATATTTTGATTTTGTTTGTTTGTGTTCTTTTGATTTTGGGGTTTAATGTGACATGTTTTTTATGAGATTCACCTGCCAACTGGTACATTTAAATTAGAGCTGTCAAACGATTAATCGCGATTAATCGCATACAAAATAAAAGTTTGTGTTCACATAATAAATGTGTGTTTACTGTGTATAAATAGTATGTATATATAAATAAAACATGTATATCTATATATTTAAGAAATATGAACATGTGAATATATATTTATAATTATATATAATTTATATTATCTATAAATAAATATTTTATTTATAAAAATAACATTTTTCATAAATGCATGCATAGGTGTGTATTTATATATACATAATTATTATACACAGTAAACACACATTTATTATATGAACACAAACTTTTATTTTGTATGCGATTAATCGTGATTAATCGTTTGACAGCCCTAATTTAAATATAATCTAAATGGTCTCTCTCTGTCTTTTTTTCCCCGGTTCTTCTCTTTCTCTCAGTCTGTCCAGCTGTTGTTACACAGTCAGCGCCGCTATACGTTCGAGTACGATCAGACAGACTGTCTGCTGTCGGTCACCCTCCCTAGCATGGTGAGACACAGCCTGCAGACCTCTCTATCTGTGGGCTACTACCGAAACACCTACACCCCACCCGACTCGCCCACCTCCAGCTTCACACAGGACTACGCCCATGATGGGCGCCTGCTCCAGAGTCTGTACCTGGGCACAGGCAGGCATGTGATCTACAAATACAGCCGAGTGGCCCGACTGGCTGAGATCCTCTATGACTCAACACTTGTTACCTTCACCTACGACGAGGCAACGGGTGCTGTTAAAACCATCCACCTGATGCATGATGGATTCGTTTGCACCATCCGCTACAGACAGACAGGTACAACACTTTGACAATGTCATCTGACAGACACTTTGACAGCTGGGTGGGCGGTGTGACCAAAATCTTGTATCACAGAGTGAGAAATTTTATATTATGGTATATCATGAGAGTTGCAAACCGTGACCTGCTTCTTATTCTTATTGTCTGAGAAATGATTTTTAACCAATGTCAATATCAGTGCCTCTTTTTTGGTGTTGTTGTTGTTTTTAATCAAAAACATGCACAAATGTTACCAACCAAAGACTACTTTGGGTCAATAATTCATTTAGTTAGTTAATTCATTTAGTGAATTCATAACATACAGAACAGTCAATGTAGTTTGATTCCTAAACAAATTGTTTAATGAGTCGATTCTGTTTTAATGAATCAAACTGGCCAGGTGTTTAGTTTTAATTAAAATGATACTATCATATAGTTAATGGAATTACAATTTTACTCAAAATATTTCTTTCCTAAAAGAATTATTGAAGCCGTAATCATGGAATTCTTTACAATTCCCATTCTTAGTCATGCTATAATTATTTTTGCTGTAAATTCAACAAAAAGTGGTTTCTGTTTTAATAACAATGTGGTACTCTTTTTGGTTTAAATACATTAAAAAGGACATACACTATAAGCTACGCAAAGATATCTGCCACAGTGTAAACTGTATAGTACAGTCTTTACCGGCTGAGACATTTCTGCCATCACATTATACATACTGTCAGCGCTAATTGACAGAAAGCCAGGTAATTCGATTTTTTTCCACGTGTTTCACACATAGCCAGTAACTAGGCAAAATGGTTAGATCATTTAGCAGAGAGACAGGTAGCACCATGGCATCTTTGCGCAAATAAACAGGTGAGGTGATAATCCCATGAGACAGAGAGACAAGTAAGATGGGTGAGCGGTTGGACAGGTAAACAGGTTATACTCTTGCACCAATAAACATACAGGCTGACGTTTAATCTTCCTTTTGTCACTTTGCTTGCACTCGCCTCCTGCTTGGCTGATCTAAAAGCGCTTTGAATCACAATCAGTCGTCTGTCAGTGGGAGAGTTCATTCTATCTCACGCTGTGGCAAACCTGGCTCATGTTTTACCTCACCTCTGTGGCTCTCTGCTAACTTCTCATTCTCTCTCTATTTCTCGGATTCAGGTCCTCTGGTGAGTAGACAAATATATCGTTTCAGTGAAGAAGGACTGGTAAATGCTCGCTTCGACTACAGCTACAACAACTTCAGGGTCACCAGCATGCAAGCGATGATCAACGAAACACCACTTCCGATTGACCTCTACCGCTACGTGGACGTGTCGGGACGAATCGAGCAGTTTGGAAAGTTCAGCGTCATCAACTACGACCTGAACCAGGTCATCACCACGCATGCAATGAAGCACACTAAAATCTTCAACCCAGACGGGCAAGTGATCGAGGTTCAGTACGAGATTCTGAAGGCCATCGCCTACTGGATGACGCTGCAGTACGACAGCATGGGACGCGTCACAAACTGTGATATTCGCATCGGCGTGGACAACAACATCACGCGGTATGCGTACGAGTATGACGCGGATGGGCAGTTGCAAACAGTCGCCATAAACGACCGGCCACAGTGGCGTTATAGCTACGACCTAAACGGAAACATCAACTTACTGAGTCACGGTAACAGTGCGCGTTTGACACCGCTACGCTACGATCTCCGCGACCGGATCACACGCCTCGGAGAGATCCAGTACCGGACAGATGAGGATGGGTTCTTGCGCCTCCGAGGCAACCTACTCTTTGATTATGGTTCGAATGGACTTCTTTTGGGTGCCTACAACCGGGACAGCGGACAGAGGGTGTGGTACCGTTATGATGGGCTCGGGAGGAGAGTGGCCAGCCGCAATAGTGATGGATCACAGCTGCAGTTCTTCTACGCTGATCTAATGGAACCGACACGTGTGACGCACCTATACAACCACAGTAGTTCGGAGATCACCTCCCTCTATTACGACCTTCAGGGACACCTCATCGCAATGGAGATGAGCAGCGGCGAGGAATTCTACATAGCATGTGACAATGCCGGAACTCCTCTTGCGATTTTCAGTAGCCGTGGCCATGTGGTGAAGGAAATTCGGTACACACCCTACGGAGACGTTTACAGAGATTCCAATCCCACCTTTCCTCTCGTCTTCGGATTTCAGGGTGGCCTTTATGACTCTTTCACACGGTTGGTGCATCTCGGTCGACGTGACTATGACGTGGTAGCTGGAAGATGGACGACGCCCAATCATGAATTGTGGGCGGAGCTGAGTGTGAATCCCAAACCATTTAATTTGTATGCATTTAGGAACAACTATCCTCTGGGAGAGCTACAGGATGTAACCAAGTTCACAACTGGTAAGTTTTGTTTTGTGACCATTAAAGGGATAGTTCATCCGAAAATGACAATTCTGTCATTAATTACTCACTCTCAAGTCGTTCCAAACCCATAAGACTTTCGTTCATCTTCAGAACACAAATTAAGACATTTTTGATGAAATATGAGAGCTTTCTGACCCTGCATAGACAGCAACGCAACTACCACATTCAAGGCCCAGAAACGTAGTAAGGACATCATTAAAATAGTCCATGTGACATTGAACAGTGGTTCAAACTTAATTTTATGAAGCTACGAAAATATTTTTTTGAATATTTTTATTTTATGAAGCTACAAAAAATATGTTTGCAAAAATATTTTTTTCATGGGCAAAGAAAACAAAAATAACGACTTTATTCAACAAATCTTCTCTTCCGGGTTAGTCTGAGCTGTGTGTTCAGGAGAGTACCACGACGCATGCGTGTGATGCTGCTGACGCAGGAGCCGGCTTTCTGACGTTGAACCCAGATGCACTGCGGCTTGTTTACAAGCAGAGAAATGCACACACATACGTTGTGGTACTACCATGAACGCACTGAAAAATTCTGATACAGAAGAGAAGAAATTGTTGAATAAAATCATTATTTTTGTTTTTTTTGCACACAAAATGTATTCTCGTAGCTTCATATAATTATGGTTGAACCACTGATTTTAACAATGTCCTTACTACCTTTCTTGGCCTTGAACGTGGTAGTTGCGTTGCTGTCTTTGGAGGGTCAGAAAGCTCTCGAATTTGATCAAAAATATCTTAATTTGTGTTCCGAAGATGAATGAAGGTTTTACGGGTTTGGAACGACATGAGGGTGAGTCATTAATGACTGAATTTTCATTTTTGGGTGAACTATCCCTTTAATTATAAATGTATTTAATAGGCTTACTATGCTATAGTTAGCTTTAACATAAAACAGAATAAAAAACTTCAGGGAATCTTTTCCCTACTGGCTACACTCTTCAATTTGGAGTGTCCAACAAATTCACTTGTAGTTTGTGTAGAAATTAGAAGTAGGGAGAGCAACAGTCAGTCAGGTGAAACAAATGTCATGCTTTTGGTTTGGCTTTGTGAGCTGTGATTGTGCTTTAATGCCAGTGACATTTCCCTAAGGTAAAATGAACAGCAGAGAAATAGCACATGGCAGAGCTGAGATTCATTAGTTAGAGCCGAAGCAACTTGCTGCAAACTAATTACTAGGACAGTCTCCCTCAAGCTAACTAGGGTCAAGTGTCTTGCTCAAGGCTACGTTGGCATTACACCAAGATCTCCATAACCCAGGGTCAACTCCATTTTAGAGAGGCCCTGCTCTTTTTAACTGTTAAATTACCTGTGTATTGTTGAATGCAAAATGAGCCACGAAACAAAAAAAATTTAATATGTCAGTGTGTTCCATATATCACACAAAGTCTCACTGAATCCAGGGGACTCATGCTAAATGTTTCTGATCACAGTCAAACTGCATTAAATGCAGTCTCTCAAACCTTTCTGTGTTTTCTGTTCTGTTCTTTTATGTAGTTCACTATTTTCTGAGACATTGCATTCACATGAGCAGAATAGTTCCTTATGTAGTTGTTTACTATGACCAGTAAGTTTAAAACTGAACTTGAAACCTCATGGCTTTCATAATAACATTTTTTGCGTCTGTTTCTGTGCAGATATCAGTAGCTGGCTGCAGCTATTTGGGTTCCAGCTTCATAATGTGGTTCCAGGGTTCCCCAAACCAAAGGTGGAGAACACAGAGCAAACGTATGAGATGATGGCCACACAGATCCGCACACAAACCTGGGATACCAGCAAGGTGAGCTGAGGTTTCCCACAGCACGCTATTTATTGCCAACACAATTATTTAGAATTCTTTTTTAGTCTAGTCTTAAAGATATTGTTTTCTTAAAGGGCTCATCGGATGGAAAATTCACTTAAGTTGTTTGAACATAAATGTGTGTTGGAAGTGTGTGTACACATCCGTCCTATAATTAGAAAAATCCACCCAGTGTTTTTTTTTAAAATCCCCTTTCTCAAATCAGGCTGTTCGGAGATTCCTGTCAGAATGACGTAGTTCTGCACAGACCGCTCCCACGATAGTTGATTGACAAGGCCGTCTTACCTTAGACCCGCCCTGAGTGAGCTGAGTGAGCTGTAAACAGTCCGATCGCCATTGTGTCGACTCCAGTGCAGGGGAAGACAAGAATGTCTCAGATTAAAGGGATACTCCACCCCAAAATGAAAATTTTGTTATTAATCACTTACCCCCATGTCGTTCCAAACCCGTAAAAGCTTAGTTCGTCTTTGGAACACAAATTAAGATATTTTAGATGAAAACTGGAAGGCTTATGACTGTCCTATTGACTTGATTTCTTAATTTGTGTTCCGAAGATGAACGAAGCTTTTACGGGTTTGGAACGACATGGGGGTAAGTGATTAATGACAAAATTTTCATTTTGGGGTGGAGTATCACTTTAAGCCAGTGATATTCAAATCTGGCTCGCAAGATCCACTTTCCTGCAGAGTTTAGCTCCAACCCTGATCAAATTCACTTACCTGTGATTTTCTAATGATCCTGAAGACACTGATTAGCATGTTCAGGTGTGTTTGATTAGGGTTAGAGCTAAACTCTGGATCTCGCGAGCCAGATTTGAGTATCCCTGCTTTAAGCAATTAAGGCGTTTTGTTGTTGGATGTAATAATGAATATAGCAGTCGTCATTTACTCCCGACATCTGAGCCGCTGAAGATGCAGAGGATTAATGTTAATTTCGCTTTGAAGTGAATGTGCCGATCCCCAATCTGCCTAAATGCATCTGTGTTCGTGCTAATCATTCGTGATCCAACTTCATCTACAGAAGGAGTATAAGGTTTTTTTTGAATCTTTGCAAATCGCCTTTCCTAATAATGTACTAGTTAG
>JAFVLL020012402.1:0-20515 GCA_021397915.2 Tor tambroides | reverse complement strand
CCCGGCTTTTCAGTCGCACATGATCATTCAAAGGACAAGACAACCCACTGCAGCTTCTTATAAGTCTTTGGGAAATGTGGCGGACGATTTAGCTCGCCTTTTTTCTCCCTCGCTGCCTCAGTCTTTTTCTTTCAAACAGTTTTTCTTCCCCCTTCGTTTCTTCGTTTCTGTTTTCAAAAAAAGTCTTCGAGCAGCTACGGTCTTTTGTTGAGGTGGACGCGAACGGAAACTTTTCTTAGCTAGCAGAATTGCGAAAGGAAGCTGCAGTCGCCAGTCGGACATCTGCGGAATAGGATCTTGAAAAGCATCCTTCGCGCGCTGTCCGACAATGGAACTAGGTAACTATCTATTGGACTTGCACTTGTCTGTTGATGCGCGTGCATAATGGTCGGTAAATAAATGTAACGAGGCTCTGAAAGCACCATTAAGCGTCACCTAAAACTTATTGCGCATCCGGATGCATCTGGACTGATAATGAGTGACACTGTCCTGCAAGACATACGTGGCGGTGCTACAGCGTGACACATTGCATCGTGCTTTTCATTTAAAACGCTTCTGCTGATAGAAGCTCGTGTATATAGTGTGTGCGATTTGATGGCTGAGATGGTTTGCAGACCGTTATGTAATTGAAATGGGTCGTGAGTCAATGTAGAGTGGTAGTAAGAGCTGAGCAAATGGTACAGAGTGCAAACAGAAACACCATTCTGTTTCTTTATAAAGGGAGGAATCGGTGTTTAGCTGCTCAATTTGTGGGAAATCGATCGCACTGAAAGCAGCGTGTTCAGTCTGCAAATGACTTGGAGGCAAAAAATAAATAATAATATAAGAAAGATGAATAGGTAGGTAGATGGTGGATAAATAAAGAAAAAAAAAACTATTTGGTGGTAATTTATAAGGGCTGAGTAGTTTCTTTATCTCTGACAATTTTCATTTTTAAAAGATGTTATACGTCCTGTGGGGCAATAATGTTGAATAAACTTCAAGGATTTATTGTATGCTTATTCCGTATATTCAGCTTTAATGTTTGACACTTAATGTAAATATTTTTATACACTGGATATGTCTAATCTCTAATTTACATTGAAAAGTTAACTTTAGTGAAATGGTTAGTGAAATGTAATAATATATAATTAAAGTCGTAATGTTTTTACATATATTCCCTGATGCACAAATTATTGTTGAATTTATCCAAAAGGATATGAGAATACAATTTAGACTATCTTTCTATATATAGTAAAACAGAAATATTTTTCTCACTTAATGCAAATTTTAGTGTAGTTTTGTGTTGTGCAAAAATTAGTCAATTAAAAATATACATATATATATATATATATATATATATATAAGAACTATATGTAAGACTAATTTTCATTTGTTCAATGTTGCGAGCATGATGTTTAATTAGGTTCTTTTTAAATTTATAGGTTTTTAGTTCAGTGCATTTATTCTTTTACTTTCTTCCTATTTTTAAGATCTGTAGAGCTGAGATTGGAGTGGATGGTTTTAAGGTAGAGCAATTATTGTGTGTAATAGTGAAAGGATATATGGGCGGCCCTTGTCTCAACCTTTCACCCGTCACAGTCTCTCCTACACCCATCCCTTCCCTCAATGATTTAAATCAGCCGGTGCATCCCAAATCCATCTCCCTTTTGTCCTTGCCCAAATATACAAATCTTTTTGTTTATCTTCTGTCCTTTAAAGAGCGAAAAAAGAGAGAGCAAAAGAACTTAAAAATCAAAACTCCATACATACAGATTGCTTAAAAAAGTTCATTGCTATCAGTGATATTTGTCTGGCCGTACGTTGATCTTTTTGTTAGGTGTTAAGTTTATGTTTTACCTTGGCTTGGACAGTAGTCCTGGATTGAAGTGTTATTTTGTGTGGATGCTGATTCACTGTTCTACAAATGTTGTTGTTGCTGTTGTTTAATCACTTATTATAAAATGTACATGTATGAGGATTTAAATTTTGTCAGTGTGGTAAAGTTTCAGTCAAGAGATTCATTAGCTGAAAGCTGAGGATAAGCAATATCTGATGACCCTGCAAACACACCCATTAATCCAGAAACACATCTCACCCAGTAACACAGTTTTCCTCTTCTTGTTTGCTATGTCTTGCTTTTCATTTTTTTTTTTATGTATATCTTATTATTCATTTTCGTAGATTTTTTTCTCCCATCATTTTTTTGTTTTATTTCAAATTATATATTTAAATGAAGAAAAACATTTCTTCACTGAAACAAATTTATGTGGAATTCTAGATACTTATAGATATATACACATAGAATTCTTTGTATTTTTACGTCAGATGAGGATTTGAGAACCTTAGTACTTTTTTGAGAGAAAGCTTGATGTGAACTTGTCTGTCTTTTTTCAGTAGACTCCTGTGAATCAGAAATTTGCAAGTCCAATTTTATTCCCTACAGAAGAGCAAAACCATAAAAGCATAAAGGATTCTGTCTCTCCCTCCCTTTTTTCCTTTTTTGTTGTCTCTTTTTTTTAAGTTTTCTTCTCTGCTTTTACGTAAACGTGTTTTTGCAGGTTTTCTACTATATAACTAAATGTGTTGCAGGAAGTGAGAAGATTTGACACATTATTTCAGTTGAAATAATCAGCAGATTATTTTCTTTTGTAGAGAATTCTCGTATTTTGAGAGTAAAGATTTAGGTAATTCCACAATACAACATACCGTGTAGAGTCTGCATTGCATTACTACATTTTTGCTGTCTTCCTTTTAATAAGAGAAGGTATGTCATAGACTGGTTATTTCTTTCTCTTATTATTTTACTAATAATTCCTTAGTGATGTAAAGAGTTTTTTTTTTTTTTATTTCAACTACATATATCAGTTGTACACGCACCAAAATAATATGTTTAGATCATGAGAAACATTTTTGCTAAGCAATCATTTTACACACATAATATAAACAATATTTTTGTCGACCTTTCTTTGATGTAGGTGCTTTATTTTATTTTACTTATATATATTTATTCTGTACGATTCGTTTTCGTCGTGTCGTATCATTAATTTCATATACACTGTAATCTGCGTTTAACTTGGGAATAGACTACCTCAGAACAACATTTTTCAATTTTTCTTTTATATCTTCTCTTCTTTTTTGGTCTATTTTCCAGTCCCTTGCTCAAATGCCTAATGCATGTATTCTATTTAGTTATAATTAATTGCGGACATTATTTAGCCAAGCACAATTTTCTTTTCAGAGCCAGCTTTTCATGTTAGAGTTCTTTTCATGTAATTCGATTGAAAGCGCTAAGCCTATAGAGGGATGGAGGGAAGGAGAGAGGGGGGATTCTATTCCAGCTGAATGCGCCCTCCTCTCTACACACTCTCCATGCAATGTTTGATGGGTGGAAAGCAAACCATTTCTGCACCAACAAAAGCCCACAATCACAAAAAGTAGAAACTAATCCTTGAAAACTAAACCTCATATTTAGGTGCTAATATTTTCAGCAACGTGTAGCCAGTGTATGGGGATTTCAGAATGTGATTAAATGGAGTGGCATATGTAATTAGAGCTTGATTTAAATATTTTGTGCTTCACAAATTTGCATTCTGTTATACAAGGTGTAGCAGTCCTAAATGTTGTTTTTTTTACCGCAGTAACAAATGTGAAGTAGATTATAGTCATTGTTTCTAAAATAGCGATCAGAAAAATCAATCGTGGGATGGCAGCTCGCTTTGCTCGCATGGCTTATAGTTCTGTGATCAGTCGGTTGGTATGATAGCACTGAATGCGAATAGAGGCAGATTAAAAAACTCTGAACCCCATTCTAAAGGCCTCAGTCTATTCAGCCTCACAAGGCATTTGGAAACAATACGCCGCCAATCCCCCAGCAGCTTAGCCCCGGCTGTCAGCCCTCCCCCCGAGGGGCTAACAAGCCTGACAACCCCCTCTACAGTGGAACGTTAGTGGGGCTCGGACCTTTTAGGTACTCCCCCTCGGCTTAGCCCCTCTCCCATTTTATTAACTTGGAGGTCTGAGCCAATTCCCCCATCCCAACCAAACCCAAGACTTGGAGGCTAATTAGCAACAAGCTGGTACAGTGAGGACCGACCCTAATTGCTCTGTGGTGGCATGCTTCGACCTGCCAAGACAAGAGTGGAGCGGGCCTTCACTTCCCAAGTGTCGGCTAGAAGTGTATCTACATCAGTGTATAGCTAGTAAAAATTACAAGCAATATATATGCATCTTGGTGCCTAATTTAAACTAGCGTATGAAAACACCAATTGGACATTATACTGTGATCTGTTGGGTGATATACATACGTATATCCTATAGTATATATGTCTTACATATCTTACATTTTGAAATATTTATATATGAAAATAATATTAGGTATTTAGAAGAATCTGTTGAAGGCAGAATTTTATATGGGTTAATCTATGTAACTTTTGCATTTTTAAATATGCAAATTGCAATTTGTATTGAGTAACTGGCATCATGTTTTTTTTTTCGCTGTATGTTTTTTTGTGCATTGATGTAAAATGTATTATAATAAAGGCTAGTGAAAAAATATATATTTAAATATTATGACTATTTAAAATAACTCTTTTATGTTTTAATTTATTTTATATGTAACATATTCATGTAATGGCAAAGCTGAATTTTCAGCAGCCTACTCCAGTCTTTAGTGTCACATGATCTTTCAGAAATCATTCTAATATGCTGCTCTAGAAACATTTCTTATTATTATCAATGAGTGCGTTTACAGGCACCCTCTTAATGCGATTATAATGAGATTTTGGCAATATTGCGATTAAACTTTGTAAATGCAATACTTCGATTTAAATAATGCGATTAAGCTCATAATCGCAGCAAGCATAATCGTATTAACATAGTACACCGATTTTAATCGAAATATACAGGCATGTAAACACCTTAATTGCAGTATTGCCACTCTGACCAAAGTGCGCATGTGCTCGTGACATACATGAATGACGTGACATGCACCTGTAATAATACGGAGATTAGAAAATTTCGCTGCCACCAGTCTCTCTTCCTTACCCTCATCCAGAAACGGTGAGTAGAACGCGACGGCAGCGTAGGCAAACGAATTGCCATCACATTTCTATGGCGGCGAAAAGGCATGGAATACAACAGCCATACAAAAGTGTTTTGCATTTGTTGAAAATAAATTAAAACAGCGGCCAGTAACACACCTGCTCTTTCTGAGTCCATCATTTGTGCTGTGCAGTGGGGTATGTGAATAATGGCAATTAAAATATAACCACAATTCTTAGTGAGTAATAAGAATATTGGAAATTGCATGTAAACGGGAGTGAAGAGGTTTGCTCTTGACATGTAAACATCATAATGCGAAGTCCTTACTCTGATTATTGGAAATAATCACATTATTCGTGCACATGTAAAAGTAGTCAATGTTGAAAGCAGTTGTTCTGTTACATATAAGCTGTGTATGTATTATCTTGTTTTCAATTCACAATGTTTCTAAGAGTTTCTCTCTCTACTCTGTTCTTATTTCAGAGGGGCAAACTGAACCACATCCCCGTGGTCAAACAGAGTCAAGTGGAACCAGGCAACTTTTTGATTCTGGTGGTGGTTTCCATGGTTTTTATTGTTATGGTGTTGGGGATGTCGGGGGCTCTGTACTGCTTGCGCCATCGCTCCCACCATAAGCTGAAGGAAAAGCTGGCTGGTTTGGGAAGCTACACAGGCCAAGATGCCACAGCAGCCTATCAGGTAGGAGCAGGCCGTTTATTTCAGCCAATCATGTTTCTCTGACGTTCATCTGTGCATATTAACATGAATAAGCGTCTCTGTTTTTCCAGATATACTGAACAAGTTGTCCTCAACCAAGGTTATTTTTACTTCTCATTTCTGAGTAACACATTCTATATTTGCGATCATCACCAGGTGTATTGAAGGTTCTTAATGGTTCCAAAATTATTGTAGCTCATTAACAAAAAGGCAATGCAATTCATTTAAAGCTTCTTTTCCTTAATTATGACCCATTGGAGCAGGCGCAGATGTCCTTGCACGACAGCGGTGTTTAATATGAATCCTAATTGAGGCAGAGCCCTTTTTAGCAGGGAAATGAGTTTGTTGTCTGACCTTTCTTTCACGGCTCCTGGAGGGAGGGCTTGCGGTGAAGGCTTATTGATTTTGTGTTGGGCTCAGCTGTACTCAATGAGACTGGATCGCAGGGTGCAAGCGCTTGGCTTCCTCCCCCGCCTTCAATATTTAATAAACCTCTCACACTTTGTCGAGAAGTCCCTTCCATAAACGTCGGCCCTATCAGTGTGGCAAAATAATCGGCGTTTCTCAATATTATTACGGGGCAGTCACACATTATGTCTTGACACCTTTGTTATGTTTTCATTTCAGGTTTTAATTACTTTGTATTGATTTTAATTTGTGTGTAATGTTGCCGTATCATGGTTTATTGTGAGCGCTTTCGGCCCTTTAGATTTTTTTTTTCAGCGAATAAGATTAAAGGCGTAGACGGGGCTCTTACTGTGTAGTTGTAAGGGATTTCCCAACTGCTGTAGCTGGAATGAATGCAGTCTTGTGCACAGGGACTCTTACAGTGAAACATGCAATTAGAATCAGTTCTGCCGCAATGATTCTGTAGCAGATCAAAACACACACACACACACACCACCTTCACCAACGCCACCCACCTACTCTCTCTCTCTCTCTCTCTCACACACACCCTCTCACATTATTACACTTTTATTTTATTCCTTCATCGAACACACTCACGCATGTTCACACTTGTTTGTTCTCCCTGTTAATACCTTATAATATAACAAATTTCTTATTCAAATTTTTTTTCTTGTTGTAATAAAGCATAGCAAAGATACATTTTGGTTTTGTTCCTACTTCTCTGACTTATTTTATTATTTTATTTTTACGTATATTTACTCAAAGGTGGAACAGGCTTAAACTGTTACTATTTGAAGCAATTTAAATTAACTCGTTAATCTGTATCTTGACTGTAATTTATTTCCAAAATCTGGAAAAGGTCAGTGTTGTGAGACCAACTGTAGTTTTTCAATGCTATTGATGTTTTTCGATCAATACAATTCATGATCCTGTTTATATCCCTCACATTCTAACCATACTTATAAAATCCAATCTCCACCAGGAATTTTTCATTAAGGAAAGTAGTTCCATTTGTGTTACCATGCACTTTTTTAAAAATAATTTACCTTTTGTTAAAACATAACATTAAAGGTTATAATAATGTACATTATTTCAAGTAAAAACATGCTGTTAAAGTAATCTTTTTTTAAAGAGTTAGACATTAAAGGATCAAATATTTTTGGGGATTGATTTATGGGTGCAGGCTGGTAGACTAGAGCATGGCACTAGCAACATCAAAGTCACACTAATGAAAACATGATGATGTACACCTCGAATGTGCTGAAAATCACTTTAGATAAAAGCATTTACCAAAATGTTAATGTTAAATGTGCTCAGGAACATGTATTTATTCATTTATTTTTAGTTTATATATTTACAGCTTTTCTGCTCCTTGATGGGGGAGTGATCTTCTCATTGCATTTCACTGTATTTACTGTTCCAGCCTGTTTTACTAATCAGTTTTGGAAATTACTTTGGATAAATATGGTTGCTGAATAATTCATTTCAAATGTAAAATTTTTTGGTACTTATTGGTTTACTGATTATAAGAGAGGGAAATGTATGCATTAATTTATGCTGGCTGACATGAACATGATTTTATCAGGAAGTGGGCACTGTTTTAGCAGTTGGCACATATTTTTTCAGTTTTACTTATTCTAAGTCAGAATGACTCATGATGGACATCAGATCAGATATTAATGTTAAGGGTGGACTCCATCCTTTAGTCCGTGGCTGATTTTAGAGCTCTGGGGTCTCAGTTTAGCCCCCACCACCGTCTCTCCTGGTTTCTCTCACTGGGGAGCTCCATTAGTGAGACGCACTAAACTTCCACCTCCAACCCCCACACTCCCTCACTGACCCTCCTGTCAGCCTCACTCGGCTCTCTTTTTTTATCTGGGTGCTTTTTTAACTGTTGGACATTTGATCTCGGATGGGGTCATACTGTTGTGACTAGCAACTGCTTCGAAAAGTAATTGTCTGTGCTGTTTCACCTCTGAGTAAATAAAATGGAAGGAAGGCAAAGGAAAAAAGAAATAATCACAACTGAGCACAATGTGCAGAAGGTTTTTCACTCTATAAAATTGAAGCTTTTAATGCTTTTAAAATGGCTTTAAAATGATACAAAATGCTGTTGTGTTACAGCAAAAAGCCTAGATGCTATTTGCCTGAAAATGCACATAGTTGCTTGAAGCTTTTCAGAATGGATTTAATTTCTTGTAAATCGTTGTAAACATTATAGAGTGCATGTAGTCAGAATTGTTTTGTTAGTGCTGTAAGCGATGTTAGCCGTTTCACTATCTTCCACCACTGGCTTAGACTGCCCTCCTCCCTTTTCAAAATCCCTCCTCCAAAAATCAATCGTGATCTCACCGAACTAAACGTGCAAAATGACTGACAGGCAGAGTGCATCCCATGGTCTTCTGATTGGCCTAAACAATAGCATCCCGCACCCAAATTATTTTTTTTCTATTAACAGACATAATATCTGAGGACTCCTATTTCAGTGATATCTGTCAGGTAGTGCAGACATTTTCTGTCTGCTCTTCCATGAATAATTGCTCACAGCAATTATATGTTGAGAGGCAGGTTAGCAGGGATCTAATGACACATCTGTGAGAGAATCCAGCTCATACACTGAAACATCCATCTGATATCCTCATAGAGTCACTGATCCTTGGGAACGTGATTTTAAAAATCACCAGCAAACAGCAAAGGGCTGTTTATTTCTACTTTTCTTTTGCTTTCAGTCTGTTGCTTAGTTTCATTTGGATGAAGTGACAAATGGTAGATAAAAGCTTGGAGTTATAATTCCTGAATGAAGTGAGTGATGGAAATGTAACCATAAAGTCCAAAGGAATGACTTGTGAGAATATCAGTAAATATACGTTTTTGCAGTTGGTTGACAAATGCAGTGACTATATGCTGAAAAAGAGAATTAGGTGTATTTTGTAAATAAATTGCTAATACTGAATATTTTTAATGGCATTTCATGGACAATTTGGTCACAAGCTCTCATACTGTAAGCAAATAGTATGCATGCTTTTGATTTATTATATATGTAAATTAGTGCTGTCAAAATTAGCGCGTTAACGCAGGCAATTAATTTTTTCAGTTTAACGCGTTAAAATTATTTAACGCCGTTAACCCAGGGGCGGGGCCTAGGGTTGGCCACCCCACTCATAACTGCTAATTCTGTCTCCTTTTTCTTGACAAGAAGTGCATTTATTCAGGCGCAGAACGTCTTTACCACCACATCAAACTGGAGACGTTTCAGACGTGCGCTCCAGCTTCACTTCAGCGTCAGGCGCGAGTCAAACGAGCGCGGAAACTGTACTGTACTGCTCGCAGCGCGTGCTCTTCAATACACGCACAAAGGTGCCGGCGCGCGCATAGCCTGTATCATTTCATATTAAATCGCGAAAGAAACTACGAGCATGCAATGTCGTGATCAGCCCGACCTGAAATGGGTCAGAAAAGGTAGAGTTGAGAGAAAATACGATGCGTGTCAGATCCGAGTCATGTTCGGTAGCGGCAGCTCTTAAAGAAATAGAAGCCAAAATAACCTAATAACCAGCTGCTGTGATGTCTGTTCATCAAGAACAAAAGAAAAAAGAGGAAATCAATAACTTTTATAGTTTTAAGGATTCATCTATTTAGTTTAGAATTTAGTGTTTTATAACTTTATTCAATTTCTGTATATTTCTGCTGAGAGGCACAGGTAGCCTAGATAAAAATGACATTTATTATAATGGGATTATGTGAAGATTGTTTTAAGTTCACTTAAATCAGAAATTATTTTTAAAGTCTAATAAATGTTAAAATTGATAGCTCTTAATTATAATGTAAAGTTGAATGGCTATAGTCAATGGTTAAATATTAGGGGAAAACATTTTTATAGGGAAATTAGTATTAATTGGTATCAATGATACTGGCCTTCAGTCATAAAAATAAAGATGCCATTAAACAAATATTAAAAATATACTGTCTTTGTTGTTTGTACATTAATTTGAAGACTGAATGTGAAATTATTGCAATATAAAAGTATATTTAAAAACTTTAATGTTAGGTGGGATTAATCGCGATTAATCGCTATTAATTTCAGAAAAATGTGCGATTAATTAGTTAATTTTTTTAATCGATTGACAGCACTAATGTAAATGTATTCTTTTTGAGGGTGAATCCTTATCTATGAACCTTGTGTTTAAATATGACTGGTAGCATTTAGTAATTATTTGCTCCATTGGTGGGTCGTGAGTTTATGCAGATGAAAGTTTTCATCTTGTAGGGCAGACAGTGACGTAATGTGTTGTTGGCTGTATCATGAACCCACTCTGAGATGCACAGTGGAGATAAATGAAATAGAGTTGCTGATGTGGTATCAGTTTGTATTTATAAGGTTTTCTTATATAAATACCCATTATAATATTCTAAGCATAATAACCAGTGCTTTGATGCTGTATTTTGTGTGATTGATCTTTCTCGATAGGATCTCTGTCGTCAGCGCATGGTGGTGCAGACATCAGAGCGTGGAGACCGTTCAGAGGTGTTTCACCCATCGCACACGTCACGCATTAACAGTGTGTCCTCACAGTTCAGTGATGGGCCGATGCAGAGTCCCTCCGCCCGCAGCAGCACATCCTCCTGGAGTGAAGAGCCTACCCAAACCAACATGGACATCTCCACTGGACACATGATACTGGTAAACAGTTTAATATATGCTTACATGAACGCTGGATAGAGACTATTAAACACAGTGACTTATATTACTCACACGCTCCATACACAGCCTCTGTCATTGCAGTCATAATCAGGATGAACATAAACACACTTTATAGATATCCAAACATGTGCCTCTTCTCCTGTCTCTATCTCTTTGTTTTTCCTTCACCTCTATCTCACATCAGTCACTGATTTCAGATTTTGGGTTTGTTTTTGCTCTCAAATGGACTGCAGGGCTCCAAGGACGCTGGCTTTTCTGACACAATGGATTGTTTTAATTTCGCCCTAACTTTTGTTTTATTCATCTCAGCACAGCTTCGACAGGAAAGACTGATAGGTGCCTGGTAGCGTTGTGTTCATTACCGAGCAGGGAATCTATCATACATCCAGCAGTGGAGCAAAAGACAGCCACTGAGTTGATTCATTTAGCGTATTGTGTTTTCCTGTAATAGATGTCCCTTATTGAGATTGTTTAAGGTTTTTTCAGCAGTATAATAAAACCATGTGCGTTGTTAGGCAGAGATGCATGTGCTAAAGTGTACACAATTACAAAGCCATTGTTCAAGCATTCAGAAGTTTGCAAAGTGCTGTGGTAATGATTTAATTGATTCTTCAGTTGTTTTGAAGCATCTTGTCTTCATACACACACAGCAAGGATAGTAAAACATTTGGTAGTTCACGCTTATAGACTGTTAGAGACAATTAGATTTCTAGTTTTTTTATGTGCAGCTATAGAAAATGTTTTTGCACAACCTCAATGTTATGATGTATAAATGCGCATTACATTCTGAGCAGTGCAATAATGCTTACATGTAGTAGTTGATATTTGATATTTGCCCGTTTTCACCATTGGCCAATAATTTTTCGGCAACGTGTCTTTTATTTTGACATCTCCCAGACTTTTATTTTGATGCACAGGAACTCCCATTCTCTGTCTTTGCTGTATTAACTGTAATTATTAATAAATTATTAGACACTAATGTTAAACAAAACAGACTATTATTAGTAATAGAAAAGTGAACACTATTATACTTGTACATCACTAGTATTCAGCAAACATGCATTTATCATTTAAACAAGTCTTTGAATATATAATACATTTTTACTATTAGGTATTTACTTCCTTTATAGTCATGTTCCTTTCTGGCCATTTAAATATTTCTTTATTTGTAAAAAAATATTATAATAGGATAAAGTATTATAGTAAATACTACAGTATTACAGTAAAAATACTATAACAGGATAACAGAATCAAGAAGTTGCTATCTTTTTTGTAATTCAGTTATGCATTTCAAATAAGTTTAGAATCAAATAATCAAAAAATAATTATTTTTTCCATATTTAAAAAAAAAAAAAAATTAATTAGTAAATATTACATTCTAAATTGTATTGCAATGTTTATTAAATACTGTGATTAAAAGTTGTGATATTAAATTAAATAGTGTGATATTATATATATATATATATATTGGCTTTATATTGACCATATATTGGCCACACTGTTTTGTAAGATATCAACATCGGCCATGAAAAATCCATATTGATCGATGTGCTACAGAAAACCTCAAAATCACATCTCTAAGCAATGACTGCAGTACCAGCTAGTGCAGTGTACTATCAGAGGTTACTGCTTGTACACTATCCATCTCTCAATGGGTGCAATCAAAGACGGGTTAGGAAATAATAACTATTCTGATAACGTAATCTCTTAGTATGTCAGGTTGCTATAAGGCATCTGTTTTCATCCCTCCTCAAAGATAAGAGCAAAGCTAGAGAATGCATTCTCCATAGCCCAGCCTCATATGGAGCTGCCCAACATTATAATGGCACCCTGTTTTGCCATCATATTTTGATTGACAGTCCTACAGCTTTTTTCTCTTTGGTTTAATATATATACTTTGTATGGGTCAGATATGCATGTTTTTATGTGCATAAAATGTGAGGCTTAAATCAGATATTATGACATAAAAATTGTTTAAGAGTCTGACATTGCATCCAATATCAAGTACTTCTCTACTATATAGAATGCAAAAAAGAATACACCAAAAGAGTTGTATGTCCAAATACGAAGTATTCGAGAACCATTAGGCAAAAAGTACCCAGATGACCTACTATTTACGGTGAGATTTTAAAGTGTGCATTCGATGGAGACTTTACTATCCCATGAGGCCATAGGAGAGGATTTGTGAATGGCAGTAAAGCGATGCTACTGACACTGTAGGTCAGCATCACCAGAATTTGGTTCATACTACATAGAACATACTATTTAACGGCCGAATAGTAAGTTCAATTTCAGATGTAGTACCTACTTAGACAGTATGTGATTTCGGACACACTGTGAGATTTAGCCCAGATATCTGACCTTTTTTTTATATATAGCTACTGTAGGATCATGAAGAACTAATTCAGAACCTTGGACAGCGCCTCAGTTCATTGCTGTTGCTCCACTGCACTCTGTGTTTATTATTCATACGTGCAGCATGGACATGGTGAAAGATAATGCAGGAGAGAGACATGTTTTGTCTTTTTTTGAGTAGAGCAACAAATCCTTGATATGCTCAGTATGAAATGTGTATATGTGTATGCGCATTTGAAAGCCAGCAGTACCCTGCAGTATTTAGTGCATATTTGACATTGCTTAAAGAAGTGATGGAGTGATTTTTTTTCAGTGTGAATGGAGAGAAAAGGGTCTGCTGTCTGTCAGGGAGAAGTACCTCAGTGATTAAATGGTTGGCTAGTTGCCAAATCCCTCTGTCTCTGATTAAATCACGCATCATCTTGCTAATAGAGGTGGTATTAGAGAAGGCAAATAGTGAGAGTTACTGTTACATATGGTCTCAGAAACACACACACACATTGGGCAGATGCTCCATCAACCATCTGTATCATAAAAAAACAAGAAAATCTAAAGGAGAAAAAAAAATGAAAAACTTCTGTCCAGAAGGTCAGATAAATGTTCGAGAAGAGCAAATTGTCCTCATAACAGCTATATGTGGCCACTTACAGTTGCCGTTTGTCCGCTCACGGCACTCAGGCAGAACTGGAGAAGTAAACTGATTGCTGGGTAATTTGTTTCTCTTGTGATATATAACTTGAAGGATGAGAATATTTTAAGTGCAGGTGCCTGTCACGGTTTACACTGGTAAAATGGCAGTGGTTTTGTGGAAAAGTGTTCTGGTTGTTATTAAGTTAAGGTAGATAGAGATCAATAGAGATCATGACTTAGTAAGATTATAGTGCAGAAGATTTTAATTTTTCTTGTGCATTATTATCCATGTATTTGTACTACAGTTCAAACGTTTGGCTGAGTAAATTAAGTTTTTTTTGTTTTAAGAAATGAATACTTTTATTTAACAAGGACACATTCAGTTGATCAAAAGTGAAAATAAAGACTTTTTCTACATTTTTATTTCAAATAAGAAATGTGATCTTTCTGTTCATCAAAGAATCCTATCCTGGTTTCCACAAAAGTATTAAGCAGCACAACTGTTTTTTACATCGGTAATAAGAAATGTTTTTTGAGCAGCAAATCAGCATATTAGAATGATTTCTGAAGGATCATGTGACACTGAAGAATTTAGTAATGGCTGCTAAAAATTCAACTTTGCCAGTACAGGAATAAATGATATTTTAAAAAATACATTTGAATAGAAAACAGTAAATGCAGCCTTGATGAGCAAAAACATTAAAAAATCTTACCGAACCCAAAACTGTTATAGAAATAGCTGTGCTTTAAAATGATAGCAGTGGTATTTGTGTCTTTAAACTAAAAGGAAAGCCTTCCGACACCTAGACTTTCTTGGCCACTGGCCACATTTTTCTCCTGTTTGAGTTAGTCTTATTACAGTGGCATTTAATCAAAGTCTTTTCTCCTTCACTAAATCATGAATTCCATATGAACCATAATGTCATCTATTAAGCGACTTGTCACACGGTTCATCATCTCTTAAAACAAAGTCTCTCACACATGCCCACTGTTCAGAGGAGTGCAAAATGCAATTCAAATAAGAAAAAATATATCTAAGAGAATGTTCATATAGCGGTGATGTTGGTGTACGTGAAGGCATAGATGTTCTATAAATTATACATTTAGAATGTTTTAAAAGGGCACTTTTGGCATGCTGGAACTTTTGAATGTGTGTCAAAGCCCTGCGAGATTACGGATTGTTGTCTGTGTATGGGCCAAGAGGATTCTTGACATTAGGTTATGAGTGTGTAATTTGTTTTCACACAATAAACTCATAAACACACATTCACATGCCCACATGCACAAGGTAAACCCCTTCTTGTGGGTTAACAATGGGAGGCCAGAAATAAGCAGCCAAAAAACAAGACACCAACCGCCAAACAACACTTACGCTCTTACGCTCTGGCCAGCGACACAGTCCTCTGAGCTCTCTGTCTGTATCTCTCTCTCTTTCTCTCTCAGTCTCTGTCTCTCTCCCTCCACTCCCCTTTGTCTCAGTTGAATTCAATTTGGGCTTCTTGGGAAGGCGGCTTAAGCGCAGACAATCTTATCAGCATTTGTGCAAGCAGTGAAAAGGAGTGATTGAAGCAGGCTGAAGAGGCACTGGCGTGCCCAGGCCTTTCAGGAGTCTTAATTGCATGTGTGATTGTCAGGACAAGCCCCCTCCCTGCAACCCCCCTTTCTCTACCTCTCTCTCCCTCTCTTCTCCTTTGTGGTGCATGTTTAGGATTACTGTCTACGATTCCCGTGCTGAGCGGGTTTGAGCTCTTGTCTGTCTGAAGGTGGATAGGTGAGTGATTGTATTGTTGGGAAGAAAGAAAGCACAGAAAGCGATAGGTTGGCCTTGGAGGTAAAGCTGGATTATAGCAGATGAATGGAAACTTGCTATGGAGCTTTTTTACTCGCCGGATTTAGGGGAGGGACGGAGACTTAATTCAAAAACGTTTACACGGGAAAGCAAATGGCACATGAAATGCATAAGCACAAGAAATATGGTTCACGCTCTTGTTTGCATTGTATAAACAACAAATGTAAGTCTGCGTTGAACTGAAATCCTCTGCTTTATATGTGCGTCACTCTTTTATATGTTGTCTGGGCTGCAATGCTTTTCGTCTTTGAGTTATGCATGTTACAGGAAATATTTGATTCACCATATCATCTTTAAGGCCTTTCAAGCTACTTTTGTCTCTGTGTCTTTCTCCTATGTGCAGTCGTATATGGAGGATCACCTGCAGAATAAGGATCGTTTGGATAAGGAGTGGGAGGCTCTCTGTAGTTACCAGGCTGAGCCAGCGGCATGTGCGGTGGGTCAGGAGGAACAGAATGTCCAGCGCAACCGCCCACACGGCGTCCTTGTGTGTGAGTGCTTCGCAAATTATATCTGCCTGGAGTGAATTTATATTTGTTTTCTTGTGCACTATGCTGTAGAACAGCAGCACGGCCTGTCACAGGCTAATGCGTTCTGTTTGGATTCATTAAAAAAGTCAGTGGCCTCTTCTAATCATACACTGATCAGAATTTTTATGAAAATATACAGACCCTACAAGGGAATGATCACGTTTAAGAGAAGTGTGCTAATGAAATGTTGTTGCCAGTAGTTCCGTCATCAGCGGTCTGTCTGTCTTTGAATACTATAGATGATCACTCCAGAGTCATCCTGAAGCCGGAGAATAACCAATCCAGATCTGATTACATCAACGCCAGTCCCATTGTAAGTAGTCACGCTCGTTATTTACATATTTTATGCATCATGTCCAATAATGGGAGTGAAAACACCTCTTACAGGTTGTTCATGTGAAGGAAACACTGACTCTTTTTGAAACACAGTATTTATGTCTGTTTTTGCCAATTGCTTGGACTTTGCCAGGTCTATTTTAAACTCTCCTTTGAAATTTGAGGCTTACTTGTATTTTTTATTTATTTGCTCATTTATTTGTTCCCGTTTTCTCCTTCACTTCTCTCCTCTGTGGATCAACATTGACCATTCTCAGACTGTTAAATATGCTCTTTTATGTATATTTAGAAGTACAGACACTGAGGGACTGAGAAAACAAAAAGAAAAAAACTCAAAAGTAGGTTCAAATAGTCAGTCATTCATTTCTAAAACAAAACTAAACATGGCAAACATTATGAGCCAAAAGGAAAGTTTGTCTATCAATGTAAGCTTTTTGTGTGCTTAATATAAGACACAGACCACGTGAATGCTTTAAAACCAAACACTGTGATTTCATTGCCATCACAGACACAATAATTTTTGTTTTGGCCCCTTAATCAGTACATACACATAATGTTAATCAGTATAATACCTGTGCAGAAATATCACACTGAGAAAGTCAAACTGAGTCATTTTTACATGCTGTTATTTTTGGACTCCAACTCGTCAAAAGATGAAACAAAAGGCACAAGCGAGTCAGCCCTCCCTCCCCGAGGGTTTCGTGCTGCAGTTGGGGTTGGGTGCACTGATCCGCTGGTGCGGAGACAAATGCATGGAGGCGCGGTAATTAAAGCGCAGCAGGGATTTGGCAATGTGCGTTTCAAAAACTGTGATAATTATGTCTGTCAATGTTTGTAGCTTCTTTCTCATTAACTGCAAGAAAGAAAAAGGCCTCAAAGTAAATCATTTGTGATATTTTTCACAACCTCCTCACACCAACACCCTTTCCTTCGAATTTGGTGACTGTTTAGGGTTGAGTTATATTCTGGATCTCCATTTCTCTAGCTTTCAATCATACATACACAAAAAAGGTATGAGTGGTGCAGAAAAAGCTTTTCAGATGATATTTAAAAACATTTTGTTCCTTTCAGTAATATTGAGTAAATGAAACCAGGTGAAAAATATTACATTCTTTGTTTTATTCCATCAATCTTGACTCCTAAAAATTTTGATTCGTGATAAATGATATTTTACATATCATGGTAATACAGTATATCCTGTGAACAAATCATACTATACCCTATCTTCTTCTTTCTTTGATATTTTTCCTTATAGGGCATCACAGGATGCTGAATTTACTGATAAACCCCTAAAAAACTCAGATCTCTTAAAGTAGTTAGACCTTAAGAGTGTGATAATCTCTCTGAGTGTGAAATGACAAATCGACTATAATAACACCCTGTATAGAGAGCGGGTAGTCAAAAAACAGTTTCATATAGACTGCCAGCATTAGCCAGCTTGTGTATATATAATTGTTCTACCCTTAAATTGCTCTTGCCAACAATTAAGGTTGTGCAAAGCAATTATATCCATTTTCTGCCATGCTAATGGGTGTGCGTGTCATTCACTGTAACCATGGGGTTTGAATCTGTCTCTCTCATGCAGTGGTGTTTGATCTTTTTGTGAGGCTATAGAGAAATTAGTGCAAAAGTACTGAACCATGCAATTACTTTAGCAAAAGTTTTGAAAGGCTTTGTGATCGGCTTTTGTGGTTTAAAGACATACGTACTCACAAACGCACTCACAAAGACAGACATACGTGCTATCAAGCACACTCTCACACAGACAGCTGTAGTATTTGATCAGCGTGGTAAAATGTTCATCAAATCAGAGCATTTTGGATGAGAAAAATGGCCACATTTATCAGTAGGACTATACTTTTTAAATGATCTTAGCTTAGAGCTTCAAGGACACACACATACACATACACATACACATACACATACACATGAAAGAGCAGCAGCTATTCTAGAAGTGTTTGGAGCTTGTGTTACAGTCTCGTCCACTCTCTCCTTCCTTCATTTAATAAACCCAGGTCTGACACCCTAACAAGACTGCATACCTTGCCTCCTTACAGCAAACATGCTTTTGTTACAGCTCAAAATGGACACATTCCAACCTGATGACAGCTTTCACTTCTTTTTGTAAGGAGACATTTCAGGTCAGGAGAATGTTCTCCTGTAATGCATCCAGACAATAATATATTTCCACTAATATGAGTGTGGACAGGATGTGTTGTAATCAGTTTTTTTTTTTTCTTGTTTTTTTTTGCTTCACCTTTTCTTTTAGACCTGATGAATGGTTTGTGTTGATGTTCTTTGATGTACAGATAGTGGGATGTGTGGACTAATGGTCAGAGTGAAAGATTGGATGCCATTCATCAGACACAGATAATAACAGCTAAATTCTGAATTGTGGTCATCACAGCTTGTAGACATGGATTATTAAATAAGAATTGATCAATAGCATGCCCCATTCTGCCCATTATCCTGTACTGCATAAATCAGTAAATGCCAATCATGTTTACGAGTATCCCAGAATATAGGTGCGATTTGTTGGGCTTGTTTTCCATCCACAGTAGACTCAAAACTTAAGATTTTTATTAGATTTTAACTTACATATTTATATACAAAATACAACCTGCAGTGAAATGTAAATTTGGTTCACTCCATAGACAGTGCATCAAATATATAAAGGATAAACACAGGAAAAACTAAAGTAAACCTGTAGCAGTATAAGACTGTATACATGAAAAACTGAGAAAACAATCAAAATGATTCATTGTTTTTTACTTTAATAATGTTAATGATAATCCTAAATGAAATCCATTATGGTAATATTAAAAATCTTATATTAATGTTAAATATTAAAATAGTATGAACAGAACAAAAGGTTATACCATCAAAGCCAAATTTAAGGGTTAGATCAGGTAGAAATAGGTCCTTATGGTTACAACTGCAAGATATCGCTTTTAACAGTGAACACATTCTGATTTGTGTCAGTGAAGAGATACTTAAGTCTCAAAAGGTTGAGAAACACTGGCAACGTTTGACAGTTTGTAAACCTATTAGATTAAATAAGTTAAAAGAGGTGGATTGTCCCTTTGCTGCGGTTTGAAATCTACTTTTGCTTGTTATGGTTTTGCTGCTGATTAGCTGAAGTGCTGGTGAAGATCCTGCCAGTCATTATTTAATTGTGGATAGTGCATTATGAATGTCACAGTCCATATCCATATCAATTTTTTTTCTTTCCATCATTAGCTTTTTTCCATCGGGACAGCTTTCACTCAGACAGACACAATTACACACAGACACCCTCCTCCAGCCACTGAGCTTCTCATCAATAAATGCGTTTGATTAGAGAGATGCCTTGCTTTACTCCCAGAGCCGGCTTTAATCAGAGGTATTAAAGAATGCCCATGCTCAGAGAGGACAGACAGGGGAGAGAGAGGAAGAAGGGGTGACTGGAGATGATAGAACGATATAGAAATGGAAGAGAGAGTGGATGTGGAGTAGATAAAAATGAGAGCGAGAAAGACAGGAGAGAGGGGTCGGGAGAGGGGAGGTGGTCGTGAGAGAGACGACTCTGCTCTCATTAGTGACAGGCTTCTGTGCCTTCGCTTTATTTGATTTGCTTTTCCTTTTCCTTTTTTTCTCTCAAGCTTTTTAACTCCAAACAGAAAACGTGGACATTCTCTTGGCAGCAAGTTTGTTTACCCCTTCCCCAAAGATCGGAGGGGACCTAAGAAATGTTCAGAAAGCAAATAAATAAGATAAATGAAACAGCACAGTTTACATAGAGGCTTGATGTCGGAGGAGAGCACCATAGAAACTAACATCCTTTCAACATGCAGCCATATCACTTTTGTTCTTCTGTAGAATAGATATATTCTTTAAATCAACAGACTACTCAGTGTGTCATTTTCAGTACTGATTAAAAAAAATGTTTCTTTCATGAATATTCATGAAATATTTACTCTGTCTTTT
>JAFVLL020012401.1:0-14458 GCA_021397915.2 Tor tambroides | reverse complement strand
GGCGGAGTTCCGTTCTCCACTCAGCATCGGTGACACATCTGCCAACATGCGCTGGAGGAGGTGCCGAGAAATGTCCTGCTGTCAATCATTCTCCCACAAACGTCCTGTTAATCTCGTCTCCCCGCGCCTCTGCCGGTGAGTCATGCGCATAATTCTGGGGCTAAGCTCCAACTACAAAAGCTTCTAAAATATTCTTTTGTAAAAGTTCAAATCAGCAGTTTTTAATCGCCGGAGAGGTGTTTATCAGCAGACACGATGTGTATCGACAGCGGTGGGGCTTTCTTGTCACCTGTAAATCATTTTTTCGCCTTTATTGATGTTGAATCTATTGCTTTTGCACATTAGCGTGTTTGGCACGTTTGCTGGCACAAGCAGAACGAAGCCCAGGCACTCAACATGATGAGGTCTGCAGGCAGCTTATCAGCTTCGGCAGAGTGTACAAACACAGGAGAAGCTGCTTGACTGGGAAACAGCTATTGACAAAACCTCACAATTCATCCATAGGGGCATGTTGAGAATGGAACAACAGCACAAGGGCTCTAGTTTCCATAACCAGTGGCTCTGTGGCGCTCATGAACCTGTGTTTGGCTGGAGGGAGACAGACATGTACGTTTCTTTGAAGATCGGGACTTGCTAAGTTGCCTGTTGAAGTCTGTGCGATGTGCAGCAGAGTTTTCTTTATTAATTCAGTTAATTAATGTTTTATTCAATAATTCAATTGCTTGGCCTTGCATTCCTCATCGAAGCTGCCACGGCAGTTTTTTGGTAAATGTATGATGCTAAACATTAAAGGTGATGTGTGTCATTTTTTATATTGAATACTTTTGCTATGCAAACTTAATATGCAGAGATAACTCATTAATTAGTCAATTTTCCAGAAAAATAAATATGTGCACTAATGTTCAAATGACTGGGGGCAGTAAGATAAATACTCGTCATATTTAATTTTTTTAAATTAAATTGTAATGTTTTTAATGTATTATTTTTAACAGTTGTGACATACAATTAAGAAATATTCTAGGTTTTACAGTTTAAGGTCACAAATCAAATTTTAGAGGTTTAGAGGCTGTTGTTTTTTTGAAGGAAATTAATACTTTAATTCAGCAAGAATGCATTAAATTAATCAAAAGTGACAGTAAAGTCATTTATAAAGTTACAAAACATTCCTATTTTAAATAAATGCTGTTCTTTTGAACTTTTTATTCACTACAAAAGAATGTTGAAAAAATGTATGTTTCCACAAAAATAGTAATAAGCACAATTGATTATAATAATAAATGTTTCTCGAGCAGCAAATCAACATATTAGAATGATTTCTGAAGGATCATGTGACACTGAAGACTGGAGTTATGATGCTGAAAATTCAGCTTTGCATCACAGGAATAAATTACATTTTACTGTATTTTTGATCAAATAAATGCAGCCTTGGCGAGCATAAGAGACTTCTTTCAAAAGCATTAAAAAAAATGTACCAACCCCAAACTTTTGAACTATAGTGTAAATACTTTTAAATTTAAAAAAAAATCTGTTTTCCAACCAGCCCAACAGAGTAACCAATTTCATGAGATTTGGGATTCATAGAATATGAATCTGCAGGAAGCAATACAGCAATTATCACCAATTGGCTTCAAGCTTTAACTTCTCACCCTCACCTGTACTGAGATCAGTATGAAGGTGATCATAAGTTGTGATGTGGGGCTGATGAATTTTGGCGGCGTGACAGACTTCTTGCCCTGCTCGAAGATGCGGTAGATCCGGTTGGTCTTTGTAAGCATGGCCGAGTACGTAATGCACATGCCCAGCCCCAGCAGCAGCCGGCGGAAAGCGCACACCACCGTCCCCGGCTCAGCGATCATCAGGAAGGTGATGAGGTAGATGAGGAAGATTCCCGTCAGGAGCACGTAGCTGAGCTCACGGCCCGCGGCCCTCACGATGGGGGTGTCGTTGAAGCGGATGAAGGTGATGATGACGGACAGGGTGGCCAGGATGCCAAGAATGGCCAGGAACAGAGGGATCATGGCCCAGGGTGAATGCCACTCCAGCTTGATGATGGGAGTTGGGCGGCAGGCCGTGCGGTTGGGGGTCGGCCGCATGTCGAAAGGGCACATCTCGCAGTTGAACTCGTCAACTTGGAACTGATAGCCGTCACAGAGCTCACAGTGCCAGCAGCACGGGACACCCTTCACCATCTTCTTCCTCTCACCCGAGCGGCATGGAAAACTGCAAACCGAGTCCGGAATCTCACGGGATCCACCGGTCCACTGCATCTCTTCCACCTGATGAAATACAGAGAATATTTACAAACAATTAAATTAGAAAACAGAAAAAAAAGTCACCTGTTGAACCAAAGAGGTCATACTTTTAAGTTCAAGATATGTTTTGGAACATACAATACACCAAAAAGTTTGGATGTGTTTTTTTTTAAATAAGTCTCTTATGATCACCATGGCTGCATTTATTGGATTAAAAATACAGTAAAAACAGCAATATTGTGAAATATTATTACAATTTAAAATAACTGTTTTCTATTTGAATATGTTTTAAAATATAATTTATTTCTGCGATGGTAAAGCTGAATTTTCAGCATCATTACCCCAGTCTTTAGTGTCACATGATCCTTCAGAAATCATTCTAATATGCAGATTTGCTGCTCAAGAAACATTTCTATTTATTACCAATGTTGAATTCAGTTGTACTGCTTAATATTCTGTTGGAAACTGTTACATTTTTTTTCAGAATTCCTTGATAAATAGATAATTCAAATAAACAGCATTTATGTGAAATAGAAATCTTTTGTAACTTTATAAATGTCTTCACTTTTAATTGTTTTAATGCATCAAACTTTTTAACAGTAGTGTATTTAGACAAGTAACCAAATTAATAGCTCTAATTAGGCTAAACAAGACAACCATCATTTAAATTTGTTTAGTGTCCTTGAAACAGTGCAGAACCTGAAATTTTTAAATTGTTAAAAAACCTGTAATTGTTAAAAAAAATTAAATATAATAAAACTTTAGAAAAACACTAAATAAAAATGTAAATTAAAACCATTAAAAAATTAAACTTTTTTTTTAAATGTGACCCTGGAGCACAAAACCAGTCTTAAGTCGCTGGGGTATATTTGTAGCAATAGCCAAAAATACATTGTATGGGTCAAAATTATTGATTTTTCTTTTATGCCAAAAACCATTAGGATATTAAATAAAGATCGTGTTCCATGAAGATATTTTATACATTTCCTACTGTAAACATATCAAAACTTAATTTTTGATCAGTAATATACATTGCTAAGAACTTCATTTGGACAATTTAAAGGCGATTTTCTCTATTTTAATTTTTTTGTACCCTCAGATTCCAGATTTTCAAATAGTTGTATTTTGGCCAAATATTGTCCTAACAAACCATACATCAATGGAAAGCTTATTTATTCAGCTTTCAGATGATACATAAATCTCAATTTCGAAAAATTGACCCTTATGACTGGTTTTGTGGTCCAGGGTCACAAATGTTAAAACTTTACCGACTATGGAAAAGTGGGGGAAAAATTTTTGCTTTTATGAGTCTTCAGACTCTTATGTATATCTCGTACATATTATTGGATCCTTCAAATGTGAATATAATTAATGTACAATTGAAGTCAATTTACGTTGAGTCGCAGGTTATTGGTCCACTGGCCGATGACTCTGTATCCCGGATTGGTGGTGTTGGTCATCTGGTACTGAAAGATATCATAGCGTCCAGGAGCATCACCGTTTTCATTAAACAGAACAGCAGTGCCGGCGCTACCTATAAATCACAGAGGAAACAGGATTCATATAGTGCTATCAAACAACAAGAAACAACATTAATGTCATTATTTTCCAAAAACAAATTTGAAAAAAAAAAAACTCAGTTTGACCTGTTTTTATTTTAGATGAAGTTACTTATCAAAAACCACAAAAGCACACTGTAAAAAATGATCGTGATTTTAACGGTAAAAAACTGTGAAAATGCTACAGTAAAAACCTGTTAAATGGTTAACGGAAAGTTCCTGTAAAATTTACAGGGAAAAACCGTAAACTGACGTTTCCAGAATTCCCTGCGTTGCATTTCAAATTCTGTTTGAAATTGATGTTTTTTCTTTGAAATAACTATGTTTCTTCTTAGTTTTTTCTTATCAGTTATGTTTATTAGGGTTGTTTGTTACATCTAATGTTGTTAAATGAATGTTTATTGCATATTTCAGTTTAATGAGTCTCACCATGATGGTGTTTAGTGCTTGTGTGAATGACACTGTGCACCTTCTACTATATGCTATTATTTAAAAGCTGCTCGTGATGGGCTTTGGTTCATCATGTGACTTTCTCATCACCACCTGCATTTGTTGGTTATCAGTGTATTTCAAAGCTACAAAACAGATTTCAGTACTTTAACAGGTATATTAACATTATATCAGTTAAAGAAATTACGGTATTTAACTGTAAATTTAAGTTAAAACCGTAAAACCTAAAACGTTGTTACCGTATTTTTTACGGTAGAATTCCGGCAACCACAGCTGCCAGTTTTTTACCGTAAATTTTACAGAATTTTTTTACAGTGCATTCTGATTTCTTGTCTTTGAAGAAATACATACAGATGTGATAGTAAATTATAGCTGAGAACATCGGCTCTTAAGATGAGCGCAATCACAGCCAGATATATCATAAAGAGACGTCAGGTTCCAGCTACACCGATCTCCTCCTCTTCTTGTCACTCCTTCTTCTCCACTGAGACTCTGAACATCTTCACTTCGCTCTACAGCCATCTGTCATATAGATGCTCCATTCATGCATACTTTATCCTGCTGCATGTCATTACAGGCAGTGATATCTGTTTTTAGTCCTTGATTAGATTTGAATGGGAAACTCTTTATGCTCTACAGACAAACATTCGGCTGTTTCCCTGTGATTGGATTTGCTTTGAATATGTGTATTTAGTTCAGTCATTAATTCGTTACATTTATATAGCGCTTTTCAAGGCACTCAAAGCGCTTTACATACAAGGGGGGGATCTCCTCATCCACCACCAGTGTGCAGCATCCACATTAGATCCCTTCCTCCAATTCAGCAAGAGCACATCATTGAACCACTGATATCCTGCTATACTGTTAGCCCTGGATGGATAAGGATTTATGTTCTCCTTGTTTGTACTTTGCTGTATAGGAGGAAGACAGCTTTATTTGAAATTCTGGGGTGGATAAAGGACTTATTTTCCATGCAATTTTCTTCTTCGCAATAATGCATAGTGCTTGTTCAGCCAATTCCCTCCAGGCGAGCTTTCACCAAATGTTTGCAAGATGACAGTCACTCTTGAGGAAGTGATTTAATGGGAATTCCTTCATGGACAGCTTCACAACGCCAGAGCAAAGTTAAATTTACTTGCCAGAACTTTGCCATTTTCTTTTCTTTTTTTTTTATCATACTACATTTCAACATTAAATTGAATAGTCTGCAAATAATTTTGTAGGAGGGGACTTGATTTTATCAGTCAGGATTTGACTGGACTGTGAAAAATAGCTATGATATTAGTGGTTAATAGAAAAGAAATTTTAGAGGTGGAGAAATTAATTTAGAAAAAAGTATATATTTTTCTTTAGAATAATATGCACTTGTGAATTGTAGACAAAATGTTTATTATTACTATAATATATAATATTTAATGTATAACATTTTAATAAAAATACTTGTATTCAGCATTAAATGATGCATTCAACTGATTAGAAGTGAGAGTAAATACATTTATAATGTTACAAAAGATTTCTATTTCAAATAAATGCTGTTCTTTTAAATTAAATGTAAATAAAATGTAAGAATATAACATTTAAAATATATTTTTATATTAAAACATATAAAACATTTCAACTGTTCTCAACACTAATTTAAAATTACATTTTACATTTCCATATTAAAATACAAAACAGTTATTGTAAATTGCAACTATGTTTCATAATAATTACATTTTCAGTGATTTTCAGCAAAATAGCAATTTAAACTTCTTGTACAGCATAAATACTGTACACTTGAATTAAATAGAAAAGAGCTCACCGTTTCCATATTTACATGAACATTTATTCTTTTAGCAGACACTTTTATCCAAAATACTTACCAATAAGGCATACAAAAAAACAATTCATCCTAACTTTCTCCATAATAACTAAAGTCATACGGGTTTGGAACGACATTGCAATGAGTACATGATAACAGAATTTTAATTTGTTGATTAAAAGTCAAATATCCAAGGGCAGACTTTGAACATCTTTGGCATCCAGCCTAATGGCATTTCTGATGCCAGTCAGGTCTCATCTTCAGTGATTCTGATTTAGCGTGATGTCGACTCACCATTGAAGTTGACGGCGTGGATGTAGCTAAGCAGCAACCGTCCCTCCACTGGGTCCATCTTATCACAAACGCCCGTGGCTCCCGGGCACAAATCCTGGTGCATGTTGTGCAAAGCATGAGCCATAGCGTAAACCGCATCAATTACAAACTGAACCTTGCCCTCTTGCTCATAATGAGAATCACGACTGATCCGTTCTTCTCCTGGAAGAGAGAGAGAAAGGGTAAAATGAACAAAGTGAGACAGCAAAGTGATGAATGAAAAGAGTTAGAGAAGGAGAAAGATAAGTAGGACAGAGGACATTAAAGAGCTTTTAAGGTCAGCTGTCATTGGTCCAAACATCAGTTAACTTGCAAACGGCTATCGGGAGCTCTCACCTGTGCATTTCTTCTTTTCTGGGTCGATTTTGATACCTGGACGTGTCAGTTTGCACCTGAAGTCGTCCTCCCAGAATTCAGCAAACCAGATATTCCTGCGGTTGTTCTCCAGGGATCGAGTGGTGAAGTACTGGTCAAATCCTGATTAAAAAGCAGAAAAATGACCAATTTTATCCTTATAGTGGAATCAATTGTAAAAAAAAACACAGTATGAAATAGAAGTTGCAACCAACTTTACTACCATTTCTGAGTAAAACAGCCATCGAGCATGAAAGAAATGTAGGATGGGACTTCATTTTATTTGTCGATTGTTGATTGGATTGTGAAAAGCGAGGGTTTCTGATTCACTCAACCATTTTTGGTTCCCCAAAGAACCTTTCAGTGAACAGTTCTTAAAAGAACAATTTTTTTTCTTAGTGTGAAGAACATTTTAATAATATAAAGAACTTTTTTTCACTATAAAGAACATTTTGGAACACAGGTTCTATTGATTTTAAAAGTTCTTCATGGAACAATCAATGCCAATAAAGAACCTTTATTTTTAAGTCCTAATTTTCTTATAAAAAATTATAAACGCTCAAATGAATTGATCACAATACAATCTCAACTTCATGCCGACTTAAAGGATGCATATGTATATTTCAAACCTTCAATAGATGCTCTTTTGGGCAGAATGGTGACAGCACCCTCAGCCACTTCCTCCTGGTCCAGGATCGGAGAGCTCTTGGCACCCCAGCTGTCCGATCCCACAAACTTGAATTGACCGGTCAAATTGGACTTCCTTGCAGCCTCCAGGACCTGCCTGGACAAGAAAGAGCACAACTAAACTATTATACTGAAGCAAAGTCATTCTAAATAATATCACAGGGGACACACTTTTAGGGGACCATTTTAGTATTTTGAACAGTAATTTGATCCGTTAAGTAATTGCCATTCCTGTCTTTACAATCACGTACTGTAGCACTTTAGATCAATTTATAACCAAGAGAGAAAGAAAGCAATAGAACGGGTGTCAAACTAACCACTGACAACACCTATAATTTAGTTTTGTGTCTAAAAAAGCACCTCAGACGTTAGATTAACGGCATATTTGGCTTTAACAAACTGTTTCAAATGGAGAATGTTAAGTTTTCAAATGAAAATAAAATAAGTGGAGTTCACTTGAATACCGTCACAAAAAAATACAAAATGTAAGTAAAACGTGGGAAATGTAAAAAATGTTAACAACCCATTGTACTTCTGTTATGTATATGAAATGATAGAGTCATTTGTTTCAGTAGTTTTTTGTAAATATAGACTTTTTAAACAAGTCTATATCTTGTTTAAATTATGTGTTTACATATCACACAATTAAAAGAAAAAATACAAATAAATTACAAAATGAATCTATTTTAATTAATTGCTTTTAATAAATTTGTAATATTTTCCCATTTATTTAGATTTTTTATTTATGCATTTTTACATGGCACTTGCATAACTGGAGCATGACCAAATTCTGAATATTTTTGCCAGTGAGATGGGTGCATTCCTCTTTAATATCTGTCAATGATATGAACTCTTAAATGATTACATTTGCATACAACTGCATGCATACACAAATGTTAATATGATAATTGTATAAAAGTCTCTAAATAAAAGATTCAAATATCAAATTGTTATTTAGAGTGGCATTTAACCAAGTTATTATGAATTAAGCCATTCAGTTATGCATTTGTTTTCAGCACTGAAGACGTGGTTGACAATTCACGCAGTGTGAGCGACAGCTCGTGTTCACAGGAGTGTTTTAATGAGGGGGAAACTTTATCTGCACAGACATTCTCCACCACATAAGCCTGTCAAAGAGCATCAGCAACGAGCCATATGGATTAGAGACAGTGACACCCAAACACAGAGAGGCAAACCGTCACTCGTGAGCGTCAACGGTGATAGCAAAGTATTGTCTGAGTTTGTTTGGTACTTCTGAATTTGCAAAGTCAAACATGGAAAAAAGCAAAACAAAGGGGCATTACGCAATGAGAAATGCAGTGTCCTGAAATTTGTATCTGCTCTTATGTATGAAAAAGGTCATCTAAGCTCAAGAGATAAATTGATAAAGACAGCATATTTTGGATTTGACAGTAGGCTATAGCACCTTCTTAGTTAACATTTCCCAGGCAGCTTTAGCACTTCATGAGTTGTCCTAAGGGCAAAGTTGACATCACAGATGTGATACGTCACACTCTTCAGATGCAATGAAGAAATATTCAGTCTTCCCTTGTTATTTCACTGGCAGGTAATTGAAAAGCCAGTGGAACAACAGAACATCTGTACATAAACATTACATTAACTAGAGATGTTAAATGTAAAAAAAAAAAAAAGTTCTCCAATCATGTTCTGGAGAATTAAAGGAATAGTTCACCCCAAAATTAAAATCTGCTGAAAAATTACTCACGCTCAGGCCATCCAAGATGTAGATGAGTTTGTTTTTTCATTGAAATAGTTTTGGAGAAACGTAGCATTCCATCACTTGCTCACCAATGGATCCTCTGCAGTGAATGGGTGCCGTCAGAATGAGAGTCCAAACAGCTGATAAATACATCCCAATAATCCACAAGTACTCCACACCACTCCAGTCCACCAATTAAAATCTTGTGAAGTGTAAAGCTGCATGTTTGTAAGAAACAAATCCTTCATTTTTAAGCTTCAGTGTAAAATACGAGTCCTCTGTCCATAATATTGTGCTCTACAGTGAAAAAGTCATCTCATCTGAATCAGGAGAGAAATATGCAAGCACCGTTAAGCACCAAGCACCGTTAAAAAGCGAAAACAGTGCAGTTCTAAATAAATATGTTGGTGGATTTTGATATGAGAAGAAAACAGGAGATGGACTTTTTCAATGGAGGAAGCGTTATAATGGATTATAGACTGGTTTGAAGTTCAAACACCTCAACGGTGGATTTGTTTCTTCAAAACATTCAGATTTCACTTCAGAAGATGCTTATTGATGGACTGGAGTGGTGTGGATCGCTTGAGGATTATTGTGATGTTTTATCAGCAGTTTGGACTCTCGTTCTGACGGCACCCATTCACTGCAGGGAATTTGTTGGTGAGCAAGTGATGTAATGCTAAATTGCTCCAAATCTGAATGCTAAATTTCTCAAACTTTCTCAAATTCTGTACATTTATAGCCAGTTTTCATTTTTGGGTGAACTATTCCTTTAATGAAGAACCTTTGTTTCAAAATTTGGTTCTTTAAAAATAAAAAAGTTCTTTATGTTTCAAAAATAGGTTCTTCAGATTAGTGTACTGAGGCTGGGTTCTTTAAACTACCAATAGAAGATTTTCTATGGAAATAAAGAATAAAAAGGTTCTATTATGACATCATCCGGTCCTACAGCCTTGATTTTTAATACCCAAAACATTTTCGAATGTAAATGAAAACTTTTCTGAAATGCAAGTTTGATTTGACATGTTACATTTGGAAATATGTTTGAACACAATTCATAACACGCATAACGTATAAGTACGCATTGTATTCTTAGTGTTGCCACATGGGGTGGTAAAGTGGGCATGACCATAAACTTTCTTATTCTATGGTCAGGTTTTTCTTTTGATTCAACTTCTGTCATAACAGTCTGACAGTTTGAAGAGAATCTCACCTGAAAAATAACGCTTGATTGAATGGCACACACATTTGAAGAACACTCTATAGCCACCTACTGAGATTGGTTTTTGTTTGTGTATCAGGACCATGCACTTGCAATGTGTTTGCTAATCATACACGTCTGTGATCGTGTAATTGCGTAGAGTATGTTTCTGGCCTAACGCTGCAGCCATTGTTCCCTTTTCAGGTTTGCTGGTCTGGAGCCAACTCCATTTACATGCAGGAGCATGTGTGATGCATTGCATATCAAAAGCGAAGTATCCCATATTGTCTTATCACTACATCAAAGGACGTTTACTCTAATTGCGCATACTTTGCATTTAATATTTGGTTTTTACAAATCGTCCCTAAATGTCACAAATACTAAAAGTTAGTTCAATCATATCAAATAATCCACATGTGCCCTTGTTACCAGTCAACCATTATCAAATCTGTGACAACATTAGTCTGCTGCATCGCGACAGATGGAACGAACAGTTTGTTCCAGACAGAACCATTAAAAAAACTATGAAAAAGAGCCACCGTTACACTCCCATTATGCATCTGTTATAGCCTAAACCTTCAGATTCTAAATATAAAAATGAAACGTTGCTTGTAAACACTCATAAGTGAATATTTTAGGTTAAACACAACATAAAATAAGTGAACATGAAATCAAAATTGACACTCTCTGCCTAAACACTCCTTTTCTTTAACACTCCTTAGGGTAAGCAAATCATGCATGCTATTTCAGGGGAAAAACATGTTTGTCTTCTTAATCTTTTAACAAAATCTGCCTCTGAAACAACTTTTTTCAGCTGACATCATCGGTTTCTCTCATTTGTTAACACCTTTCCTCCAACATCTTCCTCCAACTACTTTCTTAACATGCATTCATGGTCTAAAATAAAATAAAAAATAAAAATAAAATAAAATAAAATAAATATTTAACACTCCTTCATGGTCTTAAAAGAGTAAAATTAAAAAATAAATAAATAAATTAAATAAAACCACTTTCCTAACATGCATTCATGGTCTAAAATAAAATAAAATAAAATAAAATAAATAAAATAAAATACTTAACACTCCTTCATGGTCTTAATAAAATTTAATTTAATTAAAAAAAGGTAAATAAATTAAATAAAACTACTTTCTTAACATGCACTCATGGTCTAAAAGAAAAAATAAAATAAAATACTTTCTTAACACTCCTTTATGCCTCCATTTGTTTACACAAGGAGTTTAAATGCACATATTTGTCAATCAACAACATGCAGCAGATGCAGCTGATAGAATTAAAGCTGTTTTTAACCCAGAATGTTATAAGGCCTTGCTGATCAAACATACATTAAGCATATCCTTCACTTACTTGATGTCATCCTCATGGGCGAAGATGATGACTCCTCGAGCATTGGGGGTCTCCATTAGTCTCTTAATGATCTTGTCAAACTCTCCTGGTTTGGGCTCTCGTGGGATCTTCATGGACTGAGCGATGCACAGACCTCCTTTGTCACACAGAGAGAGAGAGAGAGAGAGATGGACACCAATGCCGAAATTTTTCTCTCCAAAAATGTGACTCACTTTCTATTTATATTAATGACCGGCATGAATTTCTGGCAGCAGATGGGTACAAATGCATGCAGCTGTCTCTGTCATGCTCCTCTTTGGAACTTTTTGAAATATAGCATATTAATGGAAAGCCCAATTTGGATCATTCTATATGCTTCAGTGTGTTTTACATCCATAGACTACCAGCGAGCAGAGTCCAAACCCTGATGACCTTACGGATACTGTACCTGCCTCTCGGGAGATCTGAATGAAAGCGTCTACTCCACTTTCACCATAGTTCCCCTCCGACGCTAATGTGGACACATAGTTCCAGCCCAGCGCCTTGACGATGTCCACCATAGCTTGGGCCTGATAGGAGTCTGGAGGTACCACTCGAGAGAAGAAGTCGTAGCGGTTATGGTCGCTCAGCTCTGGTGCTGTGGAGGCGTAGCTGATCTGAGGGATCTGGAAGAAAAAGGAGAAGAGATACACATGCATTTTTAAAGCCAGTTAGTTTGGCAACCATCTTGCTAACATCCCAGGAAAACTGCAATCAATCAATCAATAAAAATTCAATTTGATTTGAAGCATATTCTATTTTTAAGTAAATTCTATTTTGAAAAATTAAAATAAAATAGAATAAGATTTTAGATAAGATTCTATTTTAGAAATTTGGGGTAATAAAAAATATTTTAAGGACTCTTATGCACACTAAGGCTTCATGTATTTGATAAAAAATATAGTAAAAACTCTAATATTGTGAAATATTATTGTAATTTAAAATAACTGTTTTCTATTTGAATATATTTTAAAATATAATTTATTCTTGTGATGCAAAGCTGAATTTTCAGCATCATTACTCCAGTCTTCAGTGTCACATGATCCTTTGGAATTCATTATAAATTATGAAACAAACAAAAAAAAGCATTTCTTGTTATTATCAATATTACAAACAGTTGTGCTGCTTAATATTTTTATGGAAATCCTGATATACTGTTTGTCAGGATTCTTTGTTAAATTTTAAAATAAATCATTTATTTGAAATACAAATCTTTTGTAACATTATAGAAGTCACTTTTGATCAGTTTAATGCAATCTAATAAACAATCTACTAAAAGCATTAATTTCTTAATAATAAAATAATAAAAAAAACATACTGACGCCAAATGGTAGTACATATTTGCTGAAAATACATTTTAAATGTATTTAATTAAATACACTTAATTTATCTTGTTTTAAAGATGCTTAGAAATTTCGCCTGAAAAACAAGATTCAACAAGATTTAGAAAATTTTTAGTGTCTGAAATTTCCAGCTTACATTTGAAAAAAACATCAAATCACCAATAAAACGCTACAAAACCTTAATCATAAAGTTGCTCCATTGGCTCAAAATAGTGTTAGCATACTACTTTATACATTTATAGACCACTTAAGCTTTGACAACAAAATGTGGTAGTGAATTATGTGCGCTATTACATCATTTGATTTACATTATTACATCAAATGCAGATGGCTGCCGTTGGTTTCATCATGATTTGTCGCTCGGCCTCAAATACAGTTCACCCAGTGACTGATAAACCTAGATCGACTCCGGCTTTTTATAGCAGGAGAAGTGGAGCAGCGATCGTGTCTCGTCAGCTAACTCACAGAAGGAAAGCGAGGTCTCGGCATGTGGGTGAGCAGTAGGGGCGTCCTTACAACAGGTAGATGGATGAACGAACGAACCATTTGACAGATTATCCGTGAGGATAAGAGAGGTTTTAGTCAAATTAAGTTAAGCACAGGAGGAGAGACACAGAGATCAGGAGGGGGGAGGCAAGGAATTCATTTAACACTGATTATGTATGGCGGCCCCCGCCAATGAGACTTTAACCCAGCGTTTCACAATCCTGCACATTTCAGTGTCTAAAAAATCTGACACACCCAGTTCAGGTCATGGAGCACTCCACTAATCAACTGATGAAATGAATCAGGTGTGTTAGATAACAGACCTTTATATAATTATCGTGACGGTACCATGGTACTAGGAACGGGTATTGACACAGATTTCACGTTTCGATTCGATTCGATATTGATTCATTTGGAAATATTTCAGGTTCATGCCAATTTTTCTTAAGGAAAAAATATTGTGAAATATAATTTGAATGAACTTCTATTTCTATTTTCTATATTCTTTGTTTTCTATTTACCTATACTAAAAAAACTAATTTATCCTGTGATGACAATGCTGAATTTTTAGCAGCCATTTATCCAGTCTTCAGTGTCAGATTCTTCACAAACCGTAAACAAAATTAAAGGTGCCGTTGGAGATCTCGGAAAATGCTAACTTTAGCCTGATAGCACTGAAAGCGAATGTCCCACCCTCCCTGCAATCGCCGTCCAAAGCCACGCCCCCTGAACACACATACGCTCAAAGAGCAGAATACCAGAGACAACATTAAATTACTACAATAGGCTACATAAACGGTCCAGTTCAAAGCAAGCATATATGTTCCATACAAAGGGCAATTAAAGTGTGCTAGACGTGAATTTAAATGGTATTTATTTACAGAGGTAT
>JAFVLL020012400.1:0-29013 GCA_021397915.2 Tor tambroides | reverse complement strand
TGGACCACAAAACCAGTCTTAAGTCGCTGGGGTATATTTGTAGCAATAGCCAAAAATACATTGTGTGGGTCAAAATTATCAATTTTTCTTTTATGGCAAAAATCATCAGGATATTAAGTAATGATCATGTTCCATGAAGATTTTTAGTGAATTTCCTACTGTAAATATATCAACTTAATTTTTGATCAATAATATGCATAGCTAAGGACATCATTTAGACAACTTTAAAGGCAATTTTCTCAGTATTTTGATTTTTTTGCACTCTCAGATTCCAGATTTTAAAGTAGTTGTATCTCATCCAGATATTGTCCTAACCTAACAAACCATACATCAATGGCAAGCTTATTTATTCAGCTTTCAGATGATGTAGAAATCTCAATTTTGAAAAATTGACACTTATGAGTGGTTTTGTGGTCCAGGGTCACATATTAGCATTTGCTGAGACGGTATGTATTTGGATAAAGTTATACTTTCCAACTTTATCTAGAGAGCTGTGTGATCATATAGTTTATTTATCAACAGTGTAAACAGTCAAGCAGTTGTGGACGTTTTGATGTTTCCTCAGTATTTTTGTGTGTGTTTGGATTTGGCAGCAAGTAGTCTTCATGCAGCGGTTTAAAATTAAACTCAGAATGCATTCTGAATTTGTGTGGTTCAATGCATAATCTTGAAAGTAATAAAATGCTGATTCGACCCCCCCACCCCACCCCAACTCTAAACACTAGCCAACAGTCTACAGCAATCCATTTTGCAATTGAGTTTGCCTGTGGTAAACTTAGGATCTCAGACAAAGTAAACTTAGTGCACATTCTTGCTCAGAGAACATGTTCATGTATTCCATCTGTGCTAAATTACCTCATTTATTGTACTAAACTGATGCCTTTTATTGATTCTAATAATGACTTAATTTCTCATTTCTCTTGTAGGATCATGTGGAACACACACACCATACATGAGACCTGTGTACCCCACCAAAACCTACCCAAATTTGTATACAATTACAACAGTATGTATTAAGTTTGTGTACTTTGTGTTACATTTTACAAGTTTAAATACCCTTCAGAGAAAAAGAGAGGGGAAAATACTTTTTTCTTTGCACTTTTTTTGGTAGGATTCAAATTCTACAAAGGTGATGTTCATGTTAGAACTTAGGAGCACCACTGTACATGAGAATATTATTTCTGTTGCCTCTTAAACCGTTTGCTTTGAACATATTTATTTTGTTTTTTCTTTGCTTTAGGGGCTTTATCCCGAGTCGCATGGAATTGTGGGTAACTCCATGCATGACCCTGGCTTTGATGCCAACTTTAACATCCGTGGGAAAGAAAAGCTTAACCATCGATGGTGGGGAGGACAACCTGTGAGTTGCCCTTCCATATTTTTTTTTTTTAAAGGATAGTTCATCCAAAAATGAAATTGTGTTATCATGTACTCAAGTTGTTCCATAGGTCTGTCTCCTAATAGTCGACTAAACGTTAGTCGGCTAGAAGAGGCTTGGTAGACTACATTTTCATTAGATGGTTAGTTGAAGAAAAAAACAACAACACAGGATTTGATGAATTGGCACAGCCAGTAACCGAAAATTTGTTAACACCTCTGGTCTGGCTGATCCATGTACTAATAATCATGTCAGGAAGAAAATCGAAAGTGGGGGTAAAGGATGACCCTCAAAAGGTTGCCAAATTCTGCAGGTAAACGCTGGTCTATAGTTCATCAACAACGAACATGTCTTATCATTTAAAGCATGTAAGTAGTAGCCTAATGTTAGCCATGGCGGCTCATTTTAACATTAAGGTTAACTTAGATAAATATACATTGTTTTACAAGGCGTTTATCCAAGTTTGTGTGTGGAGTGTGAAGGTTAAATCATACTGAAATAATATGAGAAAACTGAGAAAACTGAGAAGACTGGAATTCAGAGGAAAATAAAAATAGTGAAATAGTTATAGTCTAATTGCACATGTTGTAGTGTTTCAGTTTGCTGCTATAAATTGTATTTATTCATATTTGTATAATGTGTAGGTTATATTTATTTTGTTTGTGAACCTCTGACTCAAAATCAGTTTTTATTTGATGTTTCATTCGAAGACTCGTCTGTCGGACTTATGTTTGCAGTTTGCACTGATATTTCTCTTAATGGTATTGACAGATTACTTGACAGTTTTAAAGATATATATATATATAAAAAAAAACATATCTGCATACAGTTTATAAAGAAAGAGAAACACATAATATATGCATGTGCATATAGTTCTCTTTGCTGTTTTTTCCCAAACCATTTTCTCCTTGTATATACTTAAAACTAATTAAATTAATATCATAAACATATAATTAGTTGACTAATGGCTTAAATGAAAGATTTCGGTAACACTTTCTATGAAGCCCGTATTTATAATACATTATAAAGGTATTCTTAAGGCATTATAATGAATGCATAATGCATTATAAATAGCTTTATAATATGTTGTATCATCTCATGAATATTCATAAGAACAGTTTTAATGTATTATAATAGTTACTTATTTGTGGTTATAGCTTTTAGGAGTATGATGATTTATAACACAATGAACACGATCCATCCGCTTAAGTTACAGTGGATTATATTTCTCATAGTTATAATGTATTATAAGTCTCATATCTCGACACGTTACTTATGTTACTTTACTTAAAGCAGACAAAGACCACTTATAAGTAATAATAATAAAAAAATTCTCAAACAGCCATAAGATCAGATACCAGATCAGATGAATGTGTAATATGACACATTTGCTGTAAAAACAATTTTTTTTTTTTTTTTTTACATAATATCAGTTTGATTATTTTTGATGGCACCCTTTAGACAGCTGATGATAAGTAACTCTGCAACTACATGCCAACTAGCAGTCATGAGAGGATTAGTAGTGTGTCTGCTGAATATACTGTATGCTAACACTTTATTTTGATGGTTCCTCAATACATAACATTCTACCTACCCTACCTAAGTCTACTAATACAATTAGTTTTATATATATATATATATATATATATATATATATATAAACATTGCACTCAAGAGATGTAGCAAGGTACTGTGCAGATCTTAAATAAACAATGTCATGTGATATAGCCTATTATAAATGAAGTAGATTTAATATGGTGTTCATTGTGTGTTATAAATAATCATACTCTTAAAAGTTATAACCACAAATACATAAGTACTATAATGTATTATAATTGTTGTTATGATTATTCATGAGATTTTATAACACATTATAAGGTTTTTTATAATGCATTATGCATTCATTATAATACCTTAAGAATACCCTTATTATGTATTATAAATACGGGCTTCATAGAAAGTGTTACCAAGATTTCTTGGCATCATATCTGGCTTTGAATTTGAAATATACTTAAACTTCAACTATCAAAGGTCAGTCCAGTGACACTCATGTACATATAGACTACTTTGAGCCATATTGATGTCACCATTTTAAACTGTAAACCATTGTCTTGGCAAGAGATAAAAGACAATTATAACTAGTACCTCAGTGGCACAGTGTTCTGAAACTGTAAGCAGTGGATCATAATGTTTTTTTAGATCTTGTGCAAGCTACATGAAAACAAAGGGGACATCTCCAACACATCTGTCAGCTATTAACCCAACAGCTGGAGCCAATTTTCAGTTTTCGCTGAACTTTATTTCTTCTGGCTGATTCTATACCCCACTGACTGAGCTGTGATGGTAAATGAGGCCATCATAGATGGAACTTATCCAGTCTTGTCGCTGCAGTTTTGCCAAAAAACTTGTGAAAATTAATCAACACATAGAACAACTGTCTCTCATTTGTGAATTGTGATCCCTAGAATTTGTTAGTTCATATATGAATTAAGAGTTTTTCTTTGGCATATGAAAGAAAAACACTTTTTTTACACAGAAGACTCAGAACAACACGTTTTGTTTGATAACTCTTTTTTTCTTCCATTTCTAGATCTGGATAACAGCAGTGAAACAGGGAGTAAAGGCTGGTACGTTTTTCTGGCCAGTGTAAGTCAACATGATCCAAACTCAAATGCAAACAATGTCTTTTTGAAGGTCATTTTTTAATTTAATTCTGTAACATGGTTAATCAAATAACTTGTCTGTACTGTTTATGTTATGGACATGAGCAGTAGCCTACCTCAAATCATGTGGCCTAGGGTTTCCCAAAGTGGGGTTCGCGAACCCCTGGTGGTTCGTGACGGAATTGCAGGGGGTTCATGAGTTGGTACAGGGTATGCTTACAAGTGTATACCAGTAGGGAATTAATAAAAAAAATTAAATTAAAAAATTAAATTAAAACATTTTTGCAAATAAGTGTTACAGGTTTATACAATTGTCATGTAAATGTAAAATCTTAAATGTATAAAAATAATTCTCTTTTTGGAAAACTCTGTATTTAAAAAATTATTGTGGAAAAAATGTAAATTAAAGTAATATGAATTTTTATAATTTTCTGAGAGTAATAATAACAATAGCTATATCAATATTACTGAAATTTAAAACTGATAAAAGTAAATGTTTTTAAAGTTAAACATGCAAATGTGCCATTAAATTATTGAAATATTTACTTCAAGTAAATAATTTATGTCAAAGGGGTTCGGCTGACAAAAAAGTTTGAAAACCCCTGAAGTGGCCTATTGAGGAGAAGTGTGCCATTTCACGATTTTAGCCTGGTGGATGTTTAAATGTATGAAAAAATCCCATACACTTATAATGAACGAGGACTTATCAAATCTATGGATCATAATGTCATGTAGACTTGGAGCTGGGCATGTGGGCTAGTAAAACAAACACCCACAACACCCTAGAAACCACAAAGCATTGGCATGTGAAGTTTTGCACAAGCAAGGACCACTCATATTTTCTTAAAAGGACATGGAAATCTAGTTATACAGCTGGAAAAAGTACTTCAAGCCAAAATCGCAAGTTAATTGCAAGATTTCATAAAACAGAGGAAATCATGTGAATGTTTTTGTTCTGATGTGCTCTCTGGCAAGCCCTGGACTTGCCTAGGATTGAAACACAAAGGTCCCCTCATCTGCATTCACAGAGGGCCTTCAGACTGCATTTTTTCACTTGGACTTAGACAGAGACAGCTTGAACTGTTTTGCTAGTAATTTATGAGAAAAAGCTCTACGTACATGCAAGGCGCTTGTCAACTGCATACCAAATTCAGCACAGTGGAAGGGCAAAGTGCTTTCAGAGCTACTTCATTTGGCCTCAAACCATGAGGAAATTAAATTTGCCATTCTTATTTGAGCCCATAGGTTGAGGAAGCCTGAGCTTAGTGCATAAATTTACCCAATGTTGATACAACTGGACAGGAGGTCAGGATGAGTGGAGCTGGTAGAGTAGAAAGGGTTTCCTGTAGAGATTGATTGAGGTAATCTTTCTAATCTTTCCTGCTCCCTCGATTTCTTACATAAACTCTCTAAGACTCTTAACCACATACGTGTATATCTGCAGGCCTTAAACTTGAAGGTTTGCCTAATTGTACTGCCCTGCTGACTCTTTCAGAAAATTTCAGCTATATACACTTTAAATAGCTATATATTTCAGCTATATACAAAGTATGTATGTGTATGTACCAATTCTAATGTGTGGTGCATTAACAGTGGAATTCCATTGGAAAGGAGAGTTCTGACCATGTTGCAGTGGCTTCATCTTCCGGATGCAGAGAGGTCAGTGTAATGATAGACTGAGAATATGTTTAGGTCGTATACGGTAATATAGCAAGTAGCTCATACCTGTTGTGACATGCGCAGCTAGTACGGGGAATTCGGGGGTCAGAAGGAGTTGAGGAGAATTACAGCACAGAGTGAGTGTATGTTAAACGATTGCACAGTTGTTAATAAAACGAACAGAAACGAAGAACACCTGTTTCGCCTCATCTATATGCCATCCTAACATTACAGTCAGTATATAATAACACCCCCAAAATGTTTTGTGAACATTCCTTATTTGGTTGAACAATTAATTTAAAAAGTTCAGAATTACCGTAAATTTACTCTACAAAATTCAGTACTCTGTATTTTTTTAGTAAATGTGACATGTACCTTTGCCTACAGAAAGATATTTCTCTATGTATTGCTTTTTTTAGGTTCATGGGGTTATCTTAACAGTCACATTATTAAATTGTATTTGCTTTAAGGTTAGACTTTGCCTTATAGTAACTTTGACCTTCACAGCAGTACTGTCACTGCTTGTTTTTTGTAGATTTTCTTTCTTTTTCTTTTCTTTTTTTGGGTTAAAAGGTAACAGGTGTCTGTGATTTGCAGGCCATATGTTTATGCAATGCATTCTGAACAGCTGGATTCCTATGGCCACAAGCTAGGACCCCACAGCACTGAGGTAAGCAGAGTGTACAGGAAACGTTTTAATTGCTTAGAAGACCAGTTGACTGGCGTTGTCACACTTGCTTCAGTCCAGTGTTAATTTCGTCAACGAAGACGACTACGAAAAATATTCGTCAACGAACCTTTTTTCTGTGACTAAAACGAGACGTTGACGAGCTAAAACTAATATCTGATGATAAAAACTATGACGAAATTTATGCAGCGTCTTCGTTAACAAGACGAGACGGGACTAAAATGTTATTTGAGGACTACCGGACATTCAAAATACATCCTATAGGCTAAATTAACTGTCTTGTCTTTCAAAATGTGCGTCCCTGTCATTGGATTACAATCAGATGAAGGGCGTTCGCATATCTAGTCTCAGTATGGCAGCCGCAGCGGACAGATAGGCTACCAAAACACGAACTAACGATCTGAAACAATGGCCTCAGCACCTGAAGGGTTAGGGATAGGGTGACCAGACGTCCCGTTTATCCCGGGAGTCACAATTCGTTGTGGATTAATTTAAAGTTAGTGAAGGCGCGACAGGCGGAATCGCGCTGATAGAAGTGCTCTCTCTCGCGCACGCTCCACTTCTTCAGTTCTCATACAGCGCGCGATCAAATACACACAGCAGTCCAAATGTCTATGGTGTAGAGTATCTCACGTAAATACAGTCGGTTATGGCTTAAGTGAACGTAAACAGGTGGGTGAAAACTGAATGTGGTGTCAGTATTACATGCATGCCTTCCGTCTTAAAGGGACAGCATTCCCAATTAAATACATATCTATAATACATATACAAAATTTATTTCAGTTTTTCCAAATTCAATCCTTGATTCAAATTTCTCATAAGCTTAATTGATTTGGTCTAAAGAGAGAAGAATTAATGACTATTTTTGTTTGAAAACTACATATAAAATAGCTACCAAAATAAATGTTGGTAACTGCAGTTTGACTAAAAGTAATGACTAAAAGTTGACGAAAATGCAATGACTTTTCGTCTACTAAAACTAGGCTAAAACTATGAAAGACTCAAATGACTAAAATGTGACTAAGACTATTAAGCATTTTCGTCTCAAAATAAAGACTAAGACTAAATCAAAAATGCCTGCCAAAATTAACACTGCTTCAGTCACACACTTGCTCACATAAACATATATGATCATGCTGCAAATGTAACAGTAATGCAAACAAAGGCAGCCCAAATACAGACTCACTGCATAAACTTATTACATTCACTTTCCATAGTGTGTGAATTAAAATTTGCTTCAAGCAAATTTGAAATTTGAAGACTGTTGATGTTGCTGGTGTTGCTTTGATGTTGAGCATTACCCAGGTGTTGTTTCCTTCTACAGCTTGACAGTGCACTGAAGGACATTGATAAGGTGATTGGACAGCTAATGAATGGCTTGAAACAGATGAAACTGCACCGTTGTGTCAATATCATCTTGGTTGGAGACCATGGTACCACATTTAGACCTGGTTTGGGGTTTTTAGGGATGAAACTATTTTATTCTAAATTCTAAATATTTGATATATATTTTCTTCTTCAGGCATGGAGGAAGCTCATTGTGACTGCACAGAGTTCCTGAGCTCTTACATGTCCAACACTGAGGACATCATCCTAATTCCTGGGTCTCTGGGAAGAATCCGAGCCCGAAGTCCAAACAACTCTAAATGTTAGTAATTAAAAAGCAGAATGAGAGTTCTAGCCTGCCCTGTCCTAGTTGCATCAGAAATACAGTATGTCTATGCATTTGTATGTAAATATATTCTTAGTGTTCAAACCAGCAGCAGTAATCAGCAAACCAGCAGCCATATCACCCTCCAGCCCAAGACTGGTTGCTCACTGAAGCTAAGCAGGGTTGAGCCTGGTTAGTACCTGGATGGGAGACCTCTGGGGAAAACCAGGTGCTGCTGGAACAGGTGTTAGTGAGACCAGCAGTGGGTGCTCACCCTGTGGTCTATGTGGGTCCTAATGCCCCAGTATAGTGATGGGGACACTATTCTGTTAAAAAGCACCGTCTTTCGGACGAGACGTTAAACCGAGGTCCTGACTCTCTGTGGTCATTAAAAATCCCAGGATGTCCTTTGAAAAAGAGTAGGGTTGTAACCCCCGGTGTCCTGGCCAGATTCGCCCATTGGCCTCTGTTCATCATCATGGCCTCCTAAACATCCCCATATTCTGATTGGATCCATCACTTTGTCTCCTCTGCACCAGTAAGCTGGTGTGTGGAGTTCTGGCACAATATGGCTGCTGTTGCATCATCCAGGTGGATGCTGCACACTGGTGGTACTTGAGGAGATTCCCCCCCTTTTATGTAAAGCACTTTGAGTGCCCAGAAAAGCGCTATATAAATGTAAGGAATTATTATTATTTTTATTAAACAACCTGCGATCATCCACATCAAAATAATCTGACAAATTGATTTTTTTTTTTAGTAATTTTATTATATTTCAAGTTTTTTTTTGTTTTTTTGGGAACCAAAGTTGACCATGAAACCAAATTGACCATTTTTTTTTAATTATTTATTTATTTCTCACAACTTGTCAGCACACATTAGTCCTTAGGGGAAAAAAAAAAAGTTTTCTTAATTTTTCATCAAAATGGAATACTTCCCGTGCCTAAAGAACTTTTCCCTTTTTGGCTGATGTCTCCTAGGCTGTGTGGGCTATTGGTTGATGTTAATTAAATGTCATGTTACAAGAGAAAAATGTGTTGAGAGCATGTGACTTAGTGAGGACATTAGAATACAGTACAGTGCAATTAATTTGTTTTAAAAGTATCAGGAATAAAAATAGAGTTTATCTCTCTTTTTTCTCTCTAGATGATGCAAAAGCAATTGTAGCAAACCTTACGGTGAGTGACTTTCTATAAAATACTTTATAATAGTGTACTTTTGTAAATTTACATCATACTTTACTAAGCCTTTTTATAAGAAAACACTTTCTGTTTGTCAAAATTAAGTGAGACTCCATACTTAATGTGATGACCTGCACCTGTGGTTACTCTGCTTCCACACCTCTGTGAACTTGAGTAGAACTGACGTAAAGTCATACATCTACTCAAAAGTTGGATAGAACTCTTTGCAAAAAATAGTTCCTAAAAACAAAGTTAGTTCTGAGGAACGTCTAGCATTATTTGTGACTTTAGTGTCAAACAGTCTCTCAGTATATTTTGGGACCACTGTATATTGATTATTTAAATGGTTTCAATTAAAATGTACTCTGGTTATTTCAGTACAGAACGCACTGTTCTCCTTCACCAAACATGAAACTTGGTTTTTCTACAGTGTAAAAAGCCAGACCAGCACTTCAAACCGTACTTGAAGCAGCATCTTCCCAAACGTTTGCATTATGCCAACAACCACAGAATTGAGGAGGTTCACTTGATGGTTGAGAGGAAATGGCACATAGCACGGTAAATTACCTACCACATAATTACTTTCAGTATTCATGTATAAAATAGTTAAAATGTCATAGTTAAAATGTCCATTAACTTTCTTTGATTGATAGATACTTAAACCTAACTATGCAAAAATAATTTTCTTAAAGAGTGCTTTTGATTTATTTTCTAATAAAAACTTGTTAAACATCCTTAAAATAAGATACATTTGCTAAAATGCAAAAATACATAAGATTTAAAAACACACACACACACACACACATATATATATATATATATATATATATATATACACACACACATAGAACTTTGCTAACTGGATCTAATCTTGATTTTTTTTTTTATGTTTAAGCGAAACATGGTTACATGATAATATTTTAACTAGTATGGTTGATATTCCAGGATATACGTGTTTTAGAAAAGATAGAGTTACAGGTAGAGGTGGTGGTGTATTAAGGATTCATTTAAATCTACCGAGATTCCATTACCTGAAAACGTTTTAATAGAATCTTTGTGTATAAACTTTTCTCTTTCTCCACGTATGGAATTTAATATTGTAGTATTATAGAACCCCCTTTCAGGATGTGCGGTTACGTTTTATGATAATATAGAAGAACTATTTAAGTGTTTTAAACGTAACTGTGAAGTACTTGTTTTTGGAGATTTTAAAATAAATTGGTTAGACAAGCATTGCAGAAAAAAGCTTAAGGATCTGACTTCAAAATATGATTATCAACAGATGATTAGTGGACCCACTCATATTAGTCGGAAAACTCAAACACTAATAGATCTGGGCTGCGTTTCCCGAAACCTTCTTAACGCTACGTCCTTCTTAAGTTGTACCTTAAGCTGTACCTTATCGTTAATACGTGTTTCCCGAAACGTTCTTAGTTAAGTATACCTTCTGTAAGTCATTCTTTCGTAAGGTTGGTCTGGACCACTCTTAGCTATACCTTAGTGCTGTTCACAGTTCACTCTGCTAGTGGCCACCACTATGCAAAAAGCTTCTCACATTTCAGTCGATACGATTGTAATTCTGTGGCAAGACAAAGTGCAGAACCACATAAATATTACAAATCAAAAGTTGTAATACACCCAGTGTTCAATTAATTGAAGTGTTTTTATGCAAAAAATAAAAATGTCATTATACTGATGGTTGTTAGTTTTTCCATTATAATATACAAAGGCACATCGGTTGGCAAACCATTAGGAAGCACATAATTAGGAGTCTATTTAAAGGGAATGAATGCGACGGGGAGTTTGGTCAAACTATATGGCAGCGAGACAGCGAATAGTTGTCCTAAATCAAAGACGGCTGCGTCCGCGGAGCCAGTAAGTGTATGTGCACTATTTCATAAAAGAAAACTTTAGTCCCCTGGCTACCATGTCAGAAGATACAATGCTACAAAAATTTTGCCTGCCACGGGAGCAAATTCAGCAGCTTTTACATCTTGTTGGTCCAACTTTGCAAAGACAAACTCGACGGACCTACCCCCTAAGCCCCGAAATTCAGCTGCTGGCGGCTCTCTGTTTTTATGCTGTTGGGAGTTTTCTGGAGGTGGTTGGGGATGGATATGGGCTGAGTAAGACCTCGGTGTGGTGGTGTGTTCACTCAGTCACAAACATCCTGCTCCGTCACGCCACCGTTTATATATGTATGCCTTTAGCCAGGCACGAAGTGATGGAGGCACATCAAGGCTTCCATGCCATTGCGGGTGTCCCGCGAGTAATTGGCCTTGTGGACGGGACACTTGTCCCCATCGCCACCCCATCAGCGCTCGACCAGGCCTTCATAATACATATGAACATGATAATATAAATGACCCTTTCAAAAGCAAGCGAAGCCAAACAGCCAGTTAATGTAGCTGGTTAAGGCAGAATAGCCTACTTTAGGCTGGGAGGTTGCGGGTTCGCACACTTGCAAAATTATAGCCTACATACATAGCATATATATAGCATATAGCATATATATCATCATCATCATCATTATTATTATTATTATTATTATTTTAATTAAAAAAACAACTTATTTTTTTACATTTATTTATTTATTTATACTACTTCAACGACCTGTCGTCAATTATTCCATGTGTATATATATATATATATATATACATATATGATATCCAAGGCTGCATTTAGTTTGCAATTTGGATTATTTTATAAATGCAGTGAGCCCCGATAAATATAAATTATAAATTCTTTATAATGAACATCGCTTTCTCAATACTTTACCCACTCTATAACGCAGTGAAGGAGCTAGGAGCTCCTGTATATAGTGAACAATCGATTCTCGAGCCATCGATATCAACCTATTCAGCACCACCGCCATGGACAGCACCTGCTAACGTCGCACGTAAGAAGGTTTACCTTAAGCAACATCCTAAGGTATAGTTCGGGGAACACACCTAGGAAAGGTATACCTCTAGTTAAGGTGTACCTTTACAGTCTTCGTAGCACGCTAAGAGACACCGTTATCGGGAAACGCAGCCCTGGTATTTACAAATAAACCTGAACGTATAACAAAAACGTATAATTTAGTTTGTGGTTTTCTGATCATAATATGGTATTAATTGCTATAAAACTTAAAAAAAAAAGATTAGTAAGGTATCATAATAATCATGATGGATTAGTAAAATTTGAGATTCCTCGTAAAGACAAGGCTGAATTTGAGAAGGAGTTAATGGCAATAAGTTGGAATGAAGTTTTACAACATAAGCAAGTAAATAAATGTTATGATGAATTTATGATTAATATCAGTCGTATTGCAGATAAATTTATTAAATGTCAGAAGAAATCACATAGAAAAATACAGCTTCCTTGGATAAACGATATGACACATCAATTAATGAAACCAAAAGATCATGCCTTAAAGTCTTTTCTTAAAACTAGACATGAAATAGACTTGCAGTTGTTTAAAGGACTGAGATATCGAGTAACTAAGGAATTTCATACTTTAAAATCAAATTACTACATTCACATATTATCTGAAGCTAAGGGAAATGGTAACATAATATGGAAATAAATTAACAGTTTAATAAAACCAAAAAGTAAAGCTCAGGATGAATATATTCTTAAAGTTGGAGATTATATTGTTCATGACTCAAAAAGAGTTGCAAATATATTTAATGATTTTTTTATTCAATCAGTAAAAGATCTTGCACCTAATTTTTCAAAAGTTGAAGTTGATAGGCAGTAATTAGACGTGGATGAAGATGCTAATCAATTTGAGAGTATAGAGGATAATGTTAAATTATTTGAAATTCAGGAATTGGATCAAGCTGTAATTATGAGAATTATTAATGAATTAAATACTACATATTCTAAAGATATATATAATCTTGACACTGCCTTTTAAAAAAAAAAAATAAAAAAAAAAAAAGGAAGTGCTTTCGTTAAGCCCCTTACTCATCTTATTAATCAGAACTGAAGCATTGGTAAAGCCTATTTTCAAATCTGGGAATTCAGATGATATGACTAACTATAGACCAATTAGTCTTCTTCCACTTCTTTCTAACGTGCTGGAGAAGGTTGTATCAGAACAATTTTTGCATCACTTAGAGACTAATAATCTTTTACACCCTTTAAAATTTGGTTTTAGACATAACCATTCTACAGAAACAGCTACTAGTGTAACAGAACGTCTCCACAGGGAACACAGGAAGCGGGAATTCAAAGAAAGTGAGTTTTAATGACAATGAGCAGTGTGAAACAACTGTTCCAAACAATAGTACATTACTTTAAGACAGGACAATGAAATAATAGAAACTAAAGGCTTATAAAGACATACAAACTAAGGAGCAAACAAGATAATTAATATACACAGGTGATGAGAATGAATGAATGACAAACTAATGAGAACCGGATCAAAACCAAATAAGGGCAAACAGGAAACTAAGCAGACAGATACACGTAACAACTAGTTTATTATTAGAAAATATTAAGCGGTCACTTGATAAAGGATTCAAAGTTGGTGCAGTTTTCCTGGATCTGAAAAAGGCATTTGATACTGTAAATCATATTTTAATGTCAAAAATAACAAAGTATAATATATCAAAACAATCTCTGTTGTGGTTTGATCCATATTTAAAAAGTCGTGAACAAAGTGTTGTCATTAATAATATTAAGTCAGTTCCTCATAATATTGATCTTTCAGAAGTGTGCCCTGATGCAAGTCTTCAAATGTATGCTGATGACATGGTTATCTACGTATCTGGTAGGAATTGTGTGGAAATTGAAGAAAAGTTAACAAGAAACTTAGAGAATGTGTCAGCTTGGCTTGATGCCTCTTTTTTAACTTTAAATACTAAAAAGACAAAGTCCTTGTGCTTTTCAATAAGAAAATTACCAGAATAAACAGAATCATTAAACATTAGAATTAAAGATGAGATTATAGAACAAATATCAGAAGAAAAATATCTTGGCATGATTTTAGATTCTCAGTTAAATTTTAAAAGTCATGTTAAAAAGTTGCGTAAAACAATTAAGGCAAATCTTACCAGCTTCAGAATAATAAGAAATTGTTTAACATATGATCATGCTTTTTTGTTTTTAAATTCAATAATATTATCACATATGGTATATGGATTAGCTATTTGGTCTCAGACAAATCAGTCCATAATTAATCAGGTTGAATGTCTTTACAATAGAGCTTTGAAAATTTTAGATAGAAAGCAAATAAGATACCATCATTGTCAGATCCTAAGTAAATACAAGATTTTGAGCTTTGCTCACTTTGTCTTTTTTCATTATGTAAAGTTTGTGTTTAAATGTTTAAATGGAATTGCCCCTATGCCCTTTTGTAAATTTTTTGAGAGATTGCAGGGAAGTAGTAGATCCACTAGAGCAGCTTCTAGTGGAAACTGTAAAGTTATACATTGTAAAACATAATTTGTTCAGACTGTTCTCTCAGTGAAAGCTGTAAAATTTTGGAATTCATTGCCTGACTATTTAAAATCTATTGCAAATTATAATCACTTAAAAAAAGCCACGAAATCTTGGTTGATACATCAACAAACTTGTAGTCATTTTTAGTGTACTTTTATTTTAAATTTGTGTACTACTTATTGTTTTTTGTAACTGTAATTTATAAAAGCCCTCCTAAGGACAAGTGTTTCAAATTAGCTTTGGCTACAAGCACTATGGTACATGCATGGGATGACTGTTATTTCAGTTTCATCTATGTTTATTGTATCTGTCCCTAACAAATAGAACATTAAATACAGTCGTGGTCAGAATTATTGGCACCCTTGGTAAATATGATCAAAGAAGGCTCTGAAAATAAACCTGCTGTCAGAGTCTTGTCTCTTGTGTTTCGTGTTTCCCCTCCTCTCGTGCCTTTATTTGGACTTCCAGTTCCGTTCCTTGTTTTCCTATTATTAGTTGATTAGTTCCTAGCCGTGTTTGATTTCTCCCCACCTGATTCTGTTCTCCTCGTTTGATTTCCTTGTGTTAAAAGCCCTGTGTTTCCCTACCTCTGGGTCCGGTCTGACCGTCTACTCATGAACGTCTAATTGTCATTGTCTGCCTGTGTTTTTCCAATGTCTCCTGAGATTCCTGAGTTTGATTATTAAAGTCCTAAGTTTTGATGAAGTTCTTCGCCTCCTTGTGCCTGTTCCCTCAGTGTGTGTGACACCTGCATTATTAATCCTTTTGATCTTTTATTTAAAAAAATCACAAAAATGTATCCTTTCATTGAACTAAAACAATTGAAAATGGGGGAATATCTCATTATGAAATGTTTTTCTTAAATACACGTTGGACACAATTATTGGTACCCCTAGAAATTCTTATGAGTAAAATATCTCTGAAGTATATTCCCATTCATATTCACAATTTTGAGCACTCCAGGGTGATTATGAACATGAAATTATCCAGCCATGGCTTCCTGTTTCACAGAAATAGGAGAGAAAACAAAGCCCAAATTCCCTTAATCATCCATCACAATGAGAAAAACCAAAGAATATATTTCTGATGTGCAGCAAAATATAATTGAGCTTCACAAATTAGTGAAGTGGCTTTAAGAAAAGCGCTAGAGCAGTGAAAATTCCCATTTCCACCATCAGGACAATAATTAAGAATTTCCAGTCATCCTAATCGTCCTAATGCACGGTGAGGAGAAGAGTTTGAGTGGCCAAAGACTTTTCAAGGACCACAGTTGGAGAATTGTAGAGAAAGGTTGAGTTTCGGGGTCAGAAAACCATTAAAAAAAAGTTGTCAAACAGCTCCTACATCACCATATGTTGTTCGGGAGGGTTTCAAGAAAAAATCTCCTCACTCATCCAAAAACAATCACCAGCATATTCAGTTGTCAGACATGACTGGAACTTCAAATGGGACTGGCTTCTATGGTCAGATGAAACTAAAAAATTAGATTTTTAGCAGCAAACTCTCAAGATGGGTTTGGTGCACACAGGGATAAAAAAAAAGTACCCCATGTGTACAATGAAATATACTGCTGTATTTTTGATGTTGTGGGCCTATATTTCTGCTGGAGATCCTGGACATCTTGTTTAGATACATGGAATCATAGATTCTATCAAATACCAACAGATAAAAAATCAACAAGTGACTGACTCTGTTAGAAATCTTATAATGGGCCATGTTTGGATCTTCCAACCTGACAATAATCCAAACACAAACCTCAAAAACAACACAAAAATGGGTCACTGGGCACAAAACCAAGCTTCTGCTATGGCCATTCCAGTCCTCTGACCTGAACCCTGTAGAAAATGAGTGAGGTGAACTGAAGAGAAGAAGCACCGTCATGGAGCTGTGAATCTGAAGGATCTGGAGAGATTCTGGATGAAGGAATGGTCTCTGATCTCTTGTCAGGTGTTCTCTAACCTCATCAGGCATTATGGGAGAAAATTTAGAGCTGTTAAACTAGCAAACGGAGGTTTCAAAAAGTATTGAATAAAAGGGTGCCGTTAATTGTGGCCAGTGTGTATTAGAGAAAAACATTTATTTCATAATGATATTTCCTCCCATTTTAAATTCTTATTAGCCAATGAAAGGTTAGATGTTTGTGATTTTTTTTTTTAAATAAAAGATCAAAAGGATTAACAATGCAAATTAATTTTCAGAGCCGCCTTTGATCATATTTACCAAGGGTGCCAATAATTCTGACCACAACTGTATATATATATACACAGTGGATATAAAAATTTTGCACACCCCTGTTAAAATGCTAGGTTTCTGTGATGTAAAAATTGAGACCAAGATAAATCATTTCAGAATTTTTTCCACCTTTAATGTAAACTATAACCTGTACAACACAATTAAAAAACAAACTGAAATCTTTTAGATGGGGGGGAAGTAAAAATAAAAAACTAAAATAATGTGGTTGTATAAGTGTGCACACCCTTAAACTAATACTTTGTTGAAACACCTTTTGATTTTTTTTTGTGAACAATTTTTTTTTTTTTAGTTTATTTAAAGGTGAACTCAAATACACGAAAAGAAAAAAAAATTACATACATGAATACAAAAATTACACATCAAAGAGAAGAAACAAAACGACTCAAAAAAAAAAAAAACATGCACCGAGTGTCCCCCGTGGACATAAACTGCAATTTGGGGAAGCTGATACATGCACACAGAAGAGCCCCAAAGGGGACAGACAAAGTCCATGCAGCAATTTCAAATGGATCATCTGATGATCTGGGCTCTTCGAGGATGATGTGATTTTCTGATCAGATTTGGGAGACAATAAAGTTTGTAAGTCACCACTAGTATCCTTAGACCAGATAGTTGTTATGGACAATGGTCTGCATGATTGTTCGAGAGGAAAGGAGCAAACAACTGAAGCAGAAACAACAGAATTATCAGTGGGGAGAATTACTTTTCACAAGGGATGTACAGGCAATTCTGTCAGCATTATCACCATTTATGTCCAAAATGAAAACATTCAAATCTCTTCAAACAGTTATCAAAAAACCCTAGTTCCACTATCAGTCGCAGAAAAAGAGACCACCTCGCAATATTTACCATTGCATCCATGAACACCATCCTTCCACAAATGGGCCTCCTGGACCAAAGTCAACCCTCTTTCGCCGCAATAGTTCTAAAAAACTTGTTGGTTTATGGGGGCCATTTAAACCATTGATATTACAACTTAGTATATTAATTTCAGTCATTACTATTAAATAAGTGAACTGAACAAATGAGAGAAAGTTATACCACTGCAAATGAATTAACTCAAGTCTGCCTTTAAAAATCCATTAACATAAAGAAAACCCACCCCATAAAACTTTACAGACTGGGGTGAAAACCCCAGGCTGCCGCCCTCCCCTGTCTTAATCAGTGACAGTAACATGACAGCCAGTACCATTCTTTAGAACACCGCCATTAGCCCTATTATAAGAGAACAGAATAACTTCGAATTCACATGAGTAATAAATTGAGGTAAAAAAAAGAGCATGTAAACTCTCTATAACAAGGAAACAAACATAAATAATTGCATCATGTACACTGAAAACTGTACATTAGTGATACCAAGTTTCCTAGCTTACATGAAGAACTGCCAGTAGCCGATTGTCACATGAAGTTCTAGATCAGTAAATCAGAAGTCGAGTCACTCGGTATTATCAAACCCTTATGCCACGTCCATCCCAGGAGAATGAGGAGTGGGAATGGAGCTCAGGAATTGACGCGCTTCGTCCGGTGAGTGCATTAGTTTGGTCTCGCCGTGTTTCATGACGATCTTCAGAGTAGCTGGATACTGAAGAAAGGTCTGCAGACCTGCCTCTTTCAATTCCTTCCGTATTGTACTGAAGGAGCTCCGCTTCTTTGCTGTCACGGGAGAGAAGTCGGGGAAGAAGCTCAACATCGCACCATCACCCGCTTTTACAGGACCGCGGCGTCTTGCTTCATTTAGAATCAAATTCCTGACATTGTAGCGTAACAGTTTGAAGAGAAATACTCACGGTTTGGAGTGATCAGTTAAAGCTCTGGAGTAAACTCGATGCGCACGTTCGATCTCGATATCTCTGCCCGCAAGTGATGGGATCCAGATCATCAGTGACTGTTTCAGAAAGCCAATCAGGTCATCCTTCTCGGCCCCTTCAGGTAGACCTAGCAGGCGGAGATTACTGCGTCTGCTGTGGTCCTGTACATCAGTCACCTGTTGCTCGAGGGCATCCAGATGCATAGTGTGTTCGCCGATCACTTTTTTCTGCTCTCTCTGTTCCCCGATTAAAAAGTCAACTTCAGAGCATATATTCTGGATTGTAGTCATGTGAGAGGCGAATTCATTGCTGCTAATTCAGCCTTCAAAATGTCCTCAAATCGCTTTATAGTGATCGCCATATTGTCTTCTTGGCCCGCTGCGGCCGCTGGTTTTGTTTTCTTCTTACTTGGCGAGGATGATGGTGAAAGATAAGCGAGTTTCCGACTGTGTGACATCTCCAGATAACCGGAAAAATGAAAAAACTACCCCAAATGTAAGAAAAGAAGACAAACAACAGTAAAAGACGGGTTATATACACGGAGCTCAGCTAATGTACATCAGCTAATGTAACCTTGGCTCATGAAAGCGCCACGTGATCCCCCAAGCACCTTTTGATTTGATTACACCACTCAGTCTTTTTGGGTATGAGTCTATCAGCATGGCACATCTTGACTTCGCAATACTCTTCTTTTCAAAAATGCTCCAAATCTGTCAGATTGCGAGGGCACCTCCTGTGCACAGCCCTCTTCAGATCACCCCACAGATTTTCAATCAGATTCAGGTCTGGGCTCTGGCTGGGCCATTCCAAAACTTAAATCTTCTTCTGGTGAAGCCATTCTTTTTTTGATTTGGATGTATGCTTTGGGTTGTTGTCATGCTGAATGATGAAGTTCCTCTTCATCTTCAGCTTCCTAGCAGAAGCCTGAAGGTTTTGTGCCAATATTGACTGGTATTTGGAACTGTTCATAATTCCCTCCACCTTGACTAAGGCCCCAGTTCCAGCTGAAGAAAAACAGCGCCAAAGCATGATGCTGCCACCACCATGCTTCACTGTGAGTATGGTGTTCTTTTGGTGATGTGCAGTGTTGTTTTTGTGCCAAACATACCTTTTAGAATTATGGCCAAAAAGTTCAACCATGGTTTCATCAGACTATAACACATTTTCCCACATGCTCTTGGGATACTTCAAATGTGTTTTTGCAAAATTTAGCCAGACTTGGATGTTTTTCTTGCCACCCTACCCTATAGTCCAGACATATGAAGAATATGGGAGATTGTTGTCACATGTACTACACAGCCATTACTTGCCAGAAATTCCTGCAGCTCCTTTAATGTTGCTGTAGGCCTCTTGGCAGCTTCCCTGACCAGTTTTCTTCTTGTCTTTTCATCAATTTTGGAGGGACGTCAAGCTCTTGGTAATGTCACTGTTGCGCCATATTTTCTCCACTTGATGATGACTGTCTTCACTGTGTTCCATGGTATATCTAATGCCTTGGAAATTCTTTTTATACCCTTCTCCTGACTGATACCTTTTAACAATGAAATCCCTCTGATGCTTTGGAAGCTCTCTGCGGACCATGGCTTTTGCTGTAAGATGCGACTAAGAAAATGTCAGGAAAAGCCTACTAGAACAGCTAAACTTTATTTGGGTTTAATCAGAGGCACTTTAAATGATGGCAGGTGTGTATTGTCTCCTATTTAACATGAGTTTGAATGTGATTGCTTAATTCTGAACACAGCCACATCCTTAGTTATAAGAGGGTGTGCACACTTATGCAACCACATTATTTTAGTTTTTTTTATTTTTACTCCCCCTTTCCTAAAAGATTTCAGTTTGTTTTTTAATTGAGTTGTACAGGTTATAGTTTACATTAAAGGTGGAAAAAATTCTGAAATGCTTTATCTTGGTCTCATTTTTTTTCCTCACAGAAACCTGGCATTTTAACAGGGGTGTGTAGACTTTTTATATCCACTGTATATATATACAGGTGCATCTTAAAAAAAAAAAAAATAGAATATCGTGAAAAGTTTTTTTTTTGGTAAATTATTTCAAAAAGTGAAACTTTCATATATTCTAGATTCATTACATGTAATGTTGTATTTCTATACCGGTATGGAGGATAGTAACCTAATATTCAGATATCTAGTTCAATACCAAATGGTTCATAATAGACGTCTCTATATTTACCTTTGGTCTGAAAGATGCAGAATGGCGTTCCAAATCCTCTCTCCTGGTGTCCGTCCTAACTCAGCCAAGTCCTGACCACTTGAAGCTCGTAATTAGAGTTTTATTCAGGTTCTGATAACTAGTTATTATGTAAATAATTGCTCAGAGACTGAGATTAAAAGTTTAACGAATCACCAACACACTGGTTTTGTTTTATTAAAAACAATAACTCATAAGCAAATACAAAATAACAGCGAGAAGTCTTCACCACGGAGTGACGGCCCCGTACATTGGTTACATCAGCCTTTTATAGCCTTGCATATCCTTAACCTAAATCTCATAACACAAAAATCTTCCCCTCTTTCTCCCCCTTCTCTCGTGCAGACAGGAAATGCAACTTCTGTCTTAGAAAGGCTTACAAGCGGGGGCAAGAGTTCAAAAGGAAAAAATTCTAACACCTTTAAATGCCAAACATGCCTATTGCTATTTCAAACCATATGAAAAATTGTAACACCTTACATATCGCATATGTGCCTTATACATATATTTCTAGTCACATCTTCACACCTCCTATCAGGTGCGAATACCACATTATATAGGTTTCCTTCGCTAGAAGTTCCATCCTGCATGAGTTACATGCAAGATGCATCTCCTAATTTGCAACCCTTCTTTTACAAAGCAAACAATTCTAACCACATAACAAGGAAACATACAAAGCAAACAATACTCGTGCTCTTAAGATATACAGCACATACCTTCAATATAGCATTTGACCTTTATACTTCTATAATAGGAAACTGCAGCTCCATCCCTTCCAAACCATTTGTTAACATTTGTAATTCAGTTGTAAAATCACACAATTTAATCATTTCTCTCATTAGTTTCATTATCCTCTTATTCAATGTTTCTTGTTTCCTCATCAATTTGAGAATTGCCCTCATTTTGAAGAGAATATTTTGGTCCTGCAATTCCTTCTTTGGTCCCCTTGTGACGTCCCCTCCTTTCTTGTTTCTTGGCCTCCTTGTCTTTGCATCGCTGAACTCCCTGTACTAAAAGATCATTCAAATCAATTTCTATTTTGTCCGATCGTTTCTTGTTGGCCCTCACAGAGGAACGATCAGGAAATTGCGTATTGGATAGGCCGGCTAATGCGACAGTAAAGTAAAACATTTCAAAAGTTTATTTGTTTTAATTTTGATTATTATAACTTACAGCTCATGAAAGTCAAAAATCCAGTATCTCAAAATATTAGAATATTTCCTAAGATCAATCAAAAAAAGGATTTGCAAAACAGAAAAGTTCAAGTTAAAGTTTGTTCATTTATGCACTCAATACTTGGTCGGGCTCCTTTAGCACAAATTTCAGCATCAGTGAGGTGTGGCATGGAAGCGATCAGCCTGTGACACTGCTGAGGCACTATTGAGCCTTCATCTCATCTGGATTGTTGGATTGACTGTTTCTCATCTTTCTCTTGAAAATATCCTGTAGATTCCATATGGGGTTCAGGTCAGGCATGTTGGCTGGCCAATCAAGCACAGTAATATCAGGTCAGCAAACCACTTGGAAGTGGTTTTGGCACTGTGGGCAGGTGCTAAAGTCCTGCTGGAAAAGGAAATCAGCATCTCCATAAAGCTTGTCAGCAGATGGAAGCATAAAGTGCTCCAAAATCTCCTGGTAGACGGCTGCATTGACTTTGGACTTGATAAAACACAATGGACCAACACCAGCAGACATCACGGCACCCCAAATCATCACTGACTTCGGAAACTTCACACTGGACTTCAAGCAGCTTTGATTCTGTGCCTCTCCAGTCTTCCTCCAGACTCCAGACCTTGATTTCCACTGACTTGGAAACAGTGGACTTTGGACCACTGAGCAACAGTCCAGTTCTTTTTCTCCTTAGCTCGGATAAGATGCTTCTGACGTTGTTTCTGTTTCAGAAGTGGCTTGGTAGCCCTTTTCCTGAAGACATCTGAGTGTGGTGACTCTTGATGCAGTATGACTCCAGCTTCAGTCCACTCCTTGTGAAGCTCTCCCAAATGTTTGAATCAGCTTTGCTTGACAGTATTCTCAAGCTTGTGGTCATCTTTGTTGCTTGTGCACTTTTTCCTACCCAATTTCTTCCTTCCAGTAAACTTTGGATTTAATATGCTTTGATACAACACTCTGTGAACAGCCACACCTTTCAGTAATGACCCTCTGTGACTTACCCTCTTTGTGGAGGGTGTCAATGATTGCCAAGTCAGCAGTCTTCCCCATTATTGTGGTTTCAAAGAACAAGAGATAACCGGAATTTATACTGTAGGGATGGTCATTTATTGAAACTCAAATGTTAATGAAGAGTTTATTTGCAAAAACAGATAACTCTGTTTTTTTTTTTTTAATTTTCAAAAATCATGTTTTTTTATTATGTTATCATGTTTTTATTGTATTTCATTGTATTAGTTAGCTGTTTTTTTTTTAGTTATTTTTTTAACCTAGTCAAAAAAACAAAACAAAAACAACAACAAAAAACAACAACAACAACTGCAGTTTCGTTGAGATTTTTTTTTCTTTTTCGGTTAAATTGTACATTATTGTACAAGGTTCAATTCATTAGCATGAGTTAATGCATTAGGTATCATGAAAAAACAATGAACATTTTTAATAGTGCTGATTAATCAAGTTTAATGTTAATTTATATAAATACTAATGTTAGTTATTTCCTATTAATACATTCACTAATATTAAGTTACACAACTTGAAATATTGTATTAATGTAGAAATAAAAATTAATCTTGATTGATAAATTCTGTATTGTTCATTGTTACACACAGTTACACACATGATACCTAATGCATTAACCTTATTGTAAACTGTTACCATTATTACCATTATTTTAAGCATGAACCTCCATAAATGTTCTTCGATTTCTGCTTAAGAAAAATGTATTGTCTGAAAACAAGTATTAATATCAGTTTTGCCTGTCATGTCAATTTGTCTTGTTTTAAAGTTGTTCAGATATCTTGCTGTTGGAAAACAATACAAAAATACTGACAAAGGGAATTTATATTAATTTTTTTTTTTTTTATAAATAAATAAAGTAATTTCCTTTGTCTGTACTTTTGAAATATTTATTTTTACAGAGTACTGTGTTACTTGGTAGAAATACCTTTTTAGTTTTTACCTTTTCCTTAGATGCTTCTAATGACACCATAGTCCCTGGTATGCTCAGTTGATACTAAAAGGGGTAGCTATAAACTCCAAAAAGAAACAAAAAAAAAAAGGAAAATGATGAGATCACTGTAATTAGCCAATAGTTTAAAACACTTCCACCATAGATGAGGATGCAAAAACATGCAAAAAAAAAAGAGGCAGGTCCAGCAACGGTTCCTCACAGCAGGGTTGACAACCTCCTCTGTTTGGTTTGGCTGACAGTAGCACCCCAATGAAAGAAAGCATTGAAGCAGATTGGTGGAGATATAGTCCTGTTTAATCGGTGGCTCCAAAGTCATGAAGTGAACTACTTTATAGCTTGGGCAGTCTCACCTAGCCGGTAGGTCTTTGCATGAAGCAGACAGTTAAATTAACTACTCAGGTTTTAAGAAATTAAATAGAACATTTATGAGCAGTCTCTCAATCGTTATTTGAAGATGCTGCTTCCTGCATGGGACAAACACTTATTGCTGGAATCACTGAATTTACTGTAGTGTATGCTTTCCACTGAGTAAAAATGACTGTTAAAAAGTTTTAAAAAGTTTACAGCACAGTGATTACTGAGGTTTGGTGTGCTTCAGTAAAGTCATTTAGCTCTGCCACATAGCTTCACCCAGCATGTTCAGTGACTGAACTGATTTAAATAGTGATTTATTCTAAGGAATTCAAACACTGGACTTATAGTATTTAAGCATGTCATCTACAAATACTAATTTGTTGTTAGCAACATTAACAAGTCATTGACTTGCGACTTGCTCTAATAAATATTTGAGACATTCTTGAAGTGGGAGAAAAAAAAAACACGATTTAATGGTTTTGTTTGTTTTTTATTACTGACTATTTGCTTGTATGTTTTAAAGATTATTTATATTTATATAGTTGAAAAATTGCTCCATGTCTCCCGCGAATGTTTTTCTTTGAGGAGAAGAACCCTCAGTGACCTACTTTGGTTGTGTCTCTCGGATACAGGAAGTTCTATGAATCAAAAAGGAATCATGGGAAATGTGGGTTTGCTGGTGATCACGGATATGACAATAAGATCAACAGCATGCAGGTTTGTGTTTGAATTGCAATTTTCATAGGTATAGCTGAAAATGTTGTGTTAAACTTTTTGGTACATTAGTGACTTACTTTGATCTTCTTTTCAGACCATTTTCCTTGGATATGGACCATCTTTCAAATTCAAGACAAAAATTCCACCTTTTGAGAATATTGAGCTTTATAATGTCATGTGTGGTGAGAAAATCTCTATTTTTCATTCTGTAGTAATCCTGACTAATCCTGATTATGGCATTAATTTTGAGTTTCAGTACAAAACCATGTTCAGGGTCGCCAGGTCTGCATGACGGACAGGTAAATGGTCCTCATAATATAAACACTCCCAAAACATAAAAAAAAAATTCCCAAGTTAACCGCTGTCACGCTACGGTGAGATACACGCACGATGAAGATGAATGCAAATAGTCTTTAATAAAGCCACATAAGGGTAAATGATAGAATAGGCAGGCAGGAGACACACGTAGGGACTAAGTAGACGAAGGGAGGGACGGAGGGCGACATAGGAGGTGGACACAAAGAGTGGAGAAGAGATGGTGACAGGGGAGGGCAAAGGGCTGGCAGGAAGGCAGGTAGACAAGACAGGTGGAGGCTCTGGCGGAGGACGGACACCCGGGAGGAAGACTACGACGACAATCAAAGTTCAGAGTGGAGCTGACAGAGGGAGGAACCAGGGAGAAGACAGGAGGAGCCAGGGCGGACCAGACGGAGGGAGGAGACAGGCGGAAGCAGGAGGAGCCAGGAGGGACCCAGGCCACAGCCATGATGGCGGCCCACGGTGGAGCCGACAGGGGGAGGAGCCATGGTGGAGGAAGGGCTGACGAATCCAGGGGGGCCGACCGACGGCAGCGGAGCAGGTGGTAGTGGAGCCCGAGACGGAGACGGAGAGCCAATGAGCCAGGGCGACGGGGAGGGTCCGGAGGGCCAAGGCGGAGCATATGACGCCGGCGACCGAGGTGGAGTTGGGGATCCGCAAGGCCACGGTGGAGCCGGAGCGACAGAGGACCAAGGTGGAGCCGGAGGGAGGAGCCTGACAGAGTGGAGTGGAGTCCCGAGGCGGTGGATAGCCGACGACAGACCAAGGTGGAGCCAGAGGGAAGAGGGAGCCCGGCGGAGCTGGTGGACTGACGGGCCGTGGCGGAGAGGAGGGAGCTAGGAGCCATGGTGGAGCCGCTGGGTCGATGGACCGAGGCAGAGTTCGGGACTCAGAGGCTGGAGGCGGAGACAAGGGATCCCCCACAAGGCCACTCCCAGCACCAGGAGCACTAGTGACAGGGGAAGGACCTCTGTGGTCATTTTAACACAGGCAGATAGACAGTTCAGGGCAGGCAAAGAGTTCAGATGAAGGTGGGAGAAGATGGGGCATGTCTGCATAAATATTCAAATCAGATACCACTGAGCTCGGCTCACCCTCAGCCACGGTGCAGTCGGCGGAGTTGAACACAACTTAAAGGGGTCATCGGATGCAAAATTCAATTTTTAAGTTGTTTGAACATAAATGTGTATTGGAAGTGTGTGTACACATCCATCCTATAATGATAAAAATCCGCCCAGTGTTTTTTTTTTTAAATCCCTGTTTTAAAATCCCCTTTCTCAAATTAGGCTGTTCTGAGATTCCTGTCAGAGTGACGTAGTTCTGTACAGGCCCCTCCCACGATAGTTGATTGTCAAGCCGTCTTACCTTAGACTCGCCCTGAGTGAGCTGTAAACAGTCCGACCCCCATTGTATCAACTCCGGTGCAGGGGAAGACAAGATGTCTCAGATTAAGTGATTGAAGTGCTTTGTTGTTGGATGTAATAATGAATATAGCAGTCGTCAGTTACTCCCGACATCTGAGCCGCTGAAGACGCAGAGGATTAACGTACTTTCGCTTTGAAGTGAATGCGCCGATCCCCAATCTGCCTAAATGCGTCTATATTCACGCAAATCATTCGTGATCCAGCCTCATCTACAGAAGAAGTGAGTATAAGGATTTTTTATGAATCTTTGCAAATCGCCTTTCCTAATAATGTACCTGTTAGCCAGTTTCGCAGCTAAAGTAAACAGTACTGCTCATCACCCCACAGAAGAGAGGGGTGGGGTCAGCAGAGCTTATTAGCATTTAAAGCAACATGGACTATAATAGCTTGCTAAAAACAGAGTTGATTTTGACAGGTTTAAAAATGTGTTTTTTACACTACTATTGAGAAATTTTAACCAAAGTATGTTATAGACTTTTAATTAAGACCCTAAAGAATCATATCAGCTTGTGCAAAAAGGGCATCCAATGACCTCTTTAAATAGGAGGGCTGATGAGGGTAATGAATGACACACACCTGAACCAAATGACAATAATCAGACATGAGGGAAAACTAGGTCAAACAGAGCACATGAGGAATGAAAACACAAGTCCAGTGGGGTGTGACAACCGCCATTAAAAAAAACCTGAGCTTGACAGTCAATTGACATCTTTGCAAAATGTAAAGTATAGTTGTGAATAAATGAAATTAGAGCTGAGACAGGACAGGCTTTAAGGAATTTGGTTGAATAATAAATACAAAAACACGTACAGCAGCATGCTGCTTCATTTTTATTACCTGTAATGATCTTCTGCTTGCACATTATTTTTCAGTATCAGTCAATGTATTAATGCATTAGTGGAGAGGAGAGGAAAGTGTGCATGTGACCCCCTCTGTCTGGCGTCAAGAATCAACTATGTATAACATGAACTGATTAAAAGCAGAGTATGTAATATACATGTAATTAAAATTCTAATAAATTCATTTCTATTTAGAAATAAAAATACCCACAGCAAATATGTAAAAGTTGTTCAATAACATAAAAATGCATACTTGGCAACTCTAATAACTCTTGATTGTTTAGTGCTTTACAGTGTGTGTCAGCAGATAAGATTTTTTGCCTCTGTGTTTCCCAGATCTCCTTGGTTTGAAGCCTGCCCCTAATAATGGTACCCATGGTAGCCTTAACCAGCTTTTGAGAGCCCCTGTATACATACCCAGCATGCCTGAAGAAGTGTGCAAGCCAAATCCTGCAGGACCAGTCACAGCTCTTAATGATGACCTGGGCTGTACCTGTGAAGACAAGGTCAGCAATAGAGTATTTTCAGATCTTAATACATTTTTTACATGTCTATTAGGACATGTTTATTCTGAACACTTATAATAATAGGTTTGTTAAGGTGAAAATTGCTATTATTGCTATTACTGTTGTTCATACTTACTAGGGTATATTTAGCTTTGGTGTGTAACTCAACACTTTTAATTTTTATCTGGCGGGCAAAAAAAACAAACTACTCAAGCAGTTTCACTGAAGTCGGGACCCATATCATATTCTGGGGCCACTTGGGAACCACTCAGCAGCATGTTAGCAACCACATAGAGCACCATTGCGATCACATAGCAACCATGGACAAGCATCACTTTCTTGCAAAATTATAGTTTCAAGAATATTTGTTTCTATTGAAAAACTGACAGTTCAGGAATATTGTGCACCGTTGTATGATTGCAGTTTTAATGAGGTGGATGACTAGATTCTAAAGTCTTTACTGTTGCATCTTACATACAGTCAGTTATTGCTCATAAAGTTTTTCCTTCATGTGCATGTACAGGTGCATCTCAATAAATTACAATGTCGTGGAAAAGTTCATTTATTTCAGTAATTCAACTCAAATTGTTAAACTGGTGTATTAAATAAATTCAGTGCACACAGACTGAAGTAGTTTAAAACTTTGGTTCTTTTAATTGTGATGATTTAGGCTCGCTTTTAACAAAAACCCACCAATTCACTAATTCGGCGTGGCATAGAGGTGATCAGTTTGTGGCACTGCTGAGGTGGTATGGAAGCTCAGGTTTCTTTGACAGTGGCCTTCAGCTCATCTGCAT